>PVKS010005633.1:0-83739 GCA_004027875.1 Aplodontia rufa | reverse complement strand
TCAGAAGTTCTTTTTTCAAGAGCTGAGGTTCTCTTTTTTATAGAAGTTAGTCTATTATTAAATTCTTCCATGGTTCCTCTCATGTCATTGACTGCAAATTTTAGCTCTGTTACTTCCTTTTGAGTATGTGTATATCTTTGATTATACAGTTTTTCATCTCTTGAGTTTTCTCACTTAGCCCTTTCATTATATCTTCTTTTAGTTCATTGTTCCTTTTAGTAATCCGATCATTGATAATATTTTCAAGGTTTTCATTTCAACCCCTATCCACGGCATCCTTTTGGGGGAGTTTTTGGGTTTGAGTTGAACCTCTCCTTGTTTGATTCTTCAGTTTGAAGAGTTTCCTGTGGATCTCTGAATTGAGATTTCCTGAGGGGAAGATAGACAGTTCTCCAGGTTGCTTTTCCTTTCAAGTCAAAGGGTCAGATCAGCCACCAACTGCTTGATGATTACCTTCTTCCAGATGCTGTTTCTGTTTAGGTTCTCATATTGCTCTACCTTTTGGTTCTAGGCTCAAGTTTGCAAATCTGAACCTAACAAATTGTAGAACTACCTTCCAGCAGGACGCAAACAGGCCCCAGCAGGAATGTGTGGCATAGGTATGTGGGCTGCTCCAGGTGGAGAACCTCCCCTGGTTGGTCCTGAGAAGGGCTTCCCTGGATGGGGGTCCTATGGATGTTATCCTGAGCACCTTCCAGTGGAACTCAAATAGGCCCCAACATTTACACAGGGTGTAGGTAGGTGGGACTGCTCCAGGAGGGGAAACTCCCTGGTTGGTCCTATTTTTAATAATAATGTTTTTTTATTCAGATCATTAGATTAGTGCACAAGAAGATGAAAAAAGCAAGACCTATATGTAGGAAGTTTTAGAATGTCATTCTTTCATCATGGGGAATAGATAAAAGGTGATTTGTGAAGAAGCAGTAATCAGGAAATAATTGGCTTAATGAAGAAATGTGCCTACCTCTCTGGCTAACTGGTGCACAGATAAGAAAGGAGAGAGATGGTAGGTTCAGAGTTATCTTGTAAAGAATATTTCATGTTGAGTACACTGTTCCCAGGGGTTCAATTTATTATTCTACTTTTTAATTTGGATATATTTATATGAGTATCTTTCAATTTCAAGTACTACACAAAATTCTTTTAAGAACTATTTTAAAAGTTACTAAGCAACTATTATTTTTAATTACTATATATATATGAGAAAAGTATGGGGTATTTTGCATTTCAAAGAATAAAAGCAACAAATCTGGATTGCAAGAAATATTCTTTCCTGGAAAAACGTTACCTGCAAATATATGCTTACAGAGGAGTCTAAAAATGATTTTGAGGACAAGTTGAGATTAAAAAACATACGACACACTTCTTCCTTTCACTTCACATCTGAAATTGTATTTTGAGATTCTCTTCTCTCATGTATTTATTCCTATAGCTTAGTTTACCCAGATCTTTATTTGCTTTTCTAATTATGTGCGTGTGTGTGTGTGTGTGTGTGTGTGTATACTTTTTGTTCCATTTTAACACTTGGTAACATGGTAACTGAAATACCTGAAAAGCAAGGTGATTTAGGTAAGATAAGACCTTCTTTTGTGCTTGTACCTCAAAGTGTTAAACATTGCTTTTGGTTTAAATGTAAAACTTGGCACACTTAGGCAAACAAAGAACAAAAAGACATGTTGTTGAGTCGGTTGTGCATGGCCTCTGAGGATGGACTTTGAGGTATGAGCTTGCAGAAATTCTTTCTAGTTGGAAGTTGAATGTGTTCCCTCCTGCTGTTTTATCCCATGAATTTGATTTTACACTAGAATCATTGTGACTCTATTTACAGAAATTCTACTGGCTGACGAGGCTCAAACCAGACATTTTCATATGTGAAATGTTGAATATTTTTTACACAACAAGCTCCTTACATCAAGAATCTATAAAATAAAAGTGCATTTTAAAGGTTTAAAATGACTCCATGTAGTAGGAATATAACTTCCTGAACCACATTAATTTGTGACAAGTTGTTCAAATTTACATCTTCCTCTTCATTTCTGTGACATACATCTGCATAAAGTGTCTCTGAAGAACAGAAATACATCAAATAAACAGATGTGAGAAACTGTGAGTTTGGCCAGAATGAAGACATATCATAAGAAATATGGGCAAGATGCCCAGCATTCCTCAGAGGCACCTGAGATCTCTGTTTTCTTTGCAGTGTGTAAAGTTTCCATGTGTAGTCAATTCCTTTATGATTTAAACTTAATTAAATAGAACATAAGAAACATTCCAGGAGGGTTAATGGTTTTCCTTTAGTGTCTGTGATTTTCATGCAATCAGAACTTTATCAGTCAGATTTCATAAGTCATTCCTTTAAAAAAAACTTCATAATTCCACTGGGTTGAAAACACAGAGGTTTACTTTACATTCATATGCATGTGTGGGTTTACATTCACATGCATGTGTCAGCTGTGGGTCAGCTGAGACTCTGCTCTACACAACCAGTTCCTGGATCAGGTCTGAAGAGGCAGTCACTGTCTAAGACACACCATTCCCATGGCAGAAACAGAAGATTCATAGTAGACCACACAAACTGAAGTCTCTTCTTGTCAATGACACACGTGCCTTTACTGATTATGCCATTGATGCAGCCATTGGCATTGCCAACCTCGAAGTCAATTAAGCAGAAAACATCCTCCTACTTGGATTACTTATAAGTCATATAACAATGAGGAAAGATTACATTTCTCTTAATGGGAGGGTAACAAAAATGTTGGAACAATGATGCAGTGTAACATAATTCTATCTCTATACACTACTGCATGCTAATACCTAGTACAGTTTCTATCATTTAATAGGAACTTCATTTTTCCATGATTATTCATGCATGAATTGTCTACTATGTGTCACAAACACACTAGATGGTCTGGAAAGTATATTGGTCAAACAAATAATAATCCCTAGAATCATAGATCTTATATTCTAATAATAGGAGAGAGACAATAAGTAAGTTAAATGCATGGCAGTGAGATGGTGGTACTTTCTTCAGAACAGATGGGCAGCATCAAAGACTGAAGTTTTACATAGGGTGTGAAAAGACAGTGCCACTGGCAAGGTAAAAGAAAGATCGGAAAGAATGAGGAAGAATGATGTAGAAATCAGCTTGGAAGAGTGCTACAAGGAGAATAAATATCAACTATAAAGTTCCTAAACGAGATGCATAAAGTGAGTTTGAGGTACAACAAGGAGACCATTATAGTGTAGCAGTGGCAAAACCACACCTCCATTTTCCTAGTGTTCAGGCTGGGCTTGAGAACAAAACTGACAGACAAATCTGTTTAACACAAGTATTTCATGACAGAGGAGCCCTCATAAGGAAATAAAGACCTAAAGAAGCAGAGGGGAATTACTTACTACCAAAGAATAGTAAATTTTGAAGAAACAATTAAATTATGTGGGAAACTCACAAGGCATGAGCTTTTTTAACTATTGTACAGCAGGGTAACTATAGAAAACAATACTGAAATGTGCAGTTCAAAGAGCTAGAAGAATAGCAAGTACATTTTTATTTCTTGATGTATCAGCTAAAAATTAAAATTTAAGTTTTAAAACAGAAAAAATAAAGCTAAAAATTCTCTTGCTCTTGACTTCTGATCCTTGAGAATAAGGATAATTTATATTTCCTGTGGGAATTTCACATTTTGCTTTCCCAAGTTCAGAGTGATCTTTTTTGTACTTGCTGTTTTTCAAGTGCTTTTAACATAAACAGCTAATATTCAAGAGTGGTATATTTTTAAGTGCTTCAGTATCTAGATCTGAGGCATCTAGAAGGGATATGGGAAGAGATGAGACATAAACCACATCAGTGTGCCACTATTTGGGGCCTTTTCATAACTTGGCTTTTCAGAGTCAATTAGAAAGTCATTGGAGAGCTTTGAGGAGATACATGATCTGAATTACATCTCAAAACATTGTTCTGTATGCAATGCTGAAACACATTGATGTGGAATTGAATTAGAGAAGGAAGACTAGCTGTGAGCCTCTATTAACAAACTAGGTGACAGATGATGATAGCTTGCACTGTGGGAAAACAGTGGTGCAGATCAGAAATAATTGGCTTCAAATTCAGGCATATTGGCATATGTCTATAAAGCCAGAAACTGAAGAGGCTGAGGCAGGAGGATCACAAGTTCAAAGCCAGCCTCAGCAATTTAGCAAGGCCCTCGGCAATTTAAGGATATCCTGTCTCAAAATAGATAGGGCTTAGGATGTAGCTCAATGGTTAATCACCTTTGGGCTCAATCCTAGATACTATAAAAAAAGTTATTGGCTTCTGGATAAACTTTAATAAAGGCAAATGCCATATGTTTCACTCTGGATCAAAAACAGAATAAGAAGAAATGAAGCTTCAAGGATGACCCCCAAAATTTTCCTGAGTAATTGAAAGATTGTTGATGTGAATTAATTACAGCAATGAACTCAATTTGTTCTCAACTTCTTTTGAATATATATTTTAAATAGGTGGTTGGACATGTGACATGCTTTAGCCAATATGAAAGTAAAATAAAAGATTTTAAAAGTGCTTACTTATTGGGGATGCCCTCTTTTTCACTAGGAACCTTAAGCCTCCAAGACAAAAAACCCAAAAAGGTGCCCAGATGATAAGAATCACATAGTCCAATCACCCCTATTTTTCTTAATAATAACCAAAAAATCCCTCAAAGCAGAACTAAACTCATGGATGCATGAGTGAGCCCACCTGAGAGCAGTAGAGTAACTGCCTGGAGGTCCTAGTCCAAACTGAGAGTCAATCCCAAATACAAAAGCTTTCTGCTTTCAGCCACTATGTTGGTGGAGGCAAGTACACAGCAAAATCAGCTTCTACAATGCAGTTACAATTAATGATCTTGGGAAGTTGTTTTCTTGTTTTGTTTGTTGTACTATTTAGTTTTTTATTTATTATTTGCTTGTTTTTGTATTGGGGGTTGAACTCAGAGGCACTTTCTCACTGAGTAGTTGTTTTTTTTTTTTTTTAAACTCTAAGACAGGGTATTGCTAAGTTGCTGAGGCTGGCCTTGAATTTGTGATCCTACTGCCTCAGCCTCTCAAGTTAATGGAATGGGAAGGTCAATTTTAAAGATGAAAACTAAAAATTTATTATTGGTCATGTTAAATATGAGAAATCTACTGTATATCCAAGCAGAAAACACTAACAAAGGAAATATGATGGATAGTAATCAACCTAAAAGGTTACATAAAGCTCAGTGACCAGTTAGAGATGCCTGTGACTTTTTCTCCATTTGTGTGGGTATTGAAGAGGAGGGGGCAGAAAGTGATGCTTAGCAGTTATCTTTTAGATGTTGAGAAGTTGAATGCTGGCAGACCAAAGCAAATAAGTCATTTAGAAGAAATAGACAAAATGTGTCCAGAATCTTTCATTGTACCTTTACATTATAAAATTCTCCACTAAGTATTTATTAGGATCTACAAACCCATGTTTGGTACTGTGAGATATATAGAATAAAAATATATATAAATATATTTTGAGAAAAATTCCACTTATTTGTAAAGGAAGATTAACAAAGTTAAATGGATTAAATGAAAAACTGCATGATACTAACTATAAAATTAGAAGAAATAAGAATGTAAAAATCCATGAATTAAAGCAGCTGGAGAAAATAATTGACAGATGTCAAGGAGAACTTTTCTTTGTAGAAAAGAAAAGAAATGGGAAAGAACATTCACAGAGGCTTAGAAAATTATAATTCATGAACTATAACAAGAGATTGATAATGCAATTGAAGTTGATTTTTAAATAGTGTTTTAGTTAGCTTTTGCATTGCTATAAGCAAAATGCCTGAAAAGAACAACTAGAGGAGGAAAAGTTTATTTAGAACTCACCGTTTCAGAAGTCTCAGTCTGCGAATAGCCAACTCCACTGTTCTTGGCCCGAGATGAGGGAGCACATCATGGGAGAAGGAGGAAAACTGCTGAGCTCACGGTGGGATCAGAGTGCAAAGACAGAGGGAGAGGAAGGGGTCACAGGGAAGATGCACGCTTCCATGGCATGCCCACTGTGAATTACCTCCTCTTTCCATGCCCCACCTGACTGTAATTACTACCATTCAATCTAGAAAGGACTTACTAGGTTACAGCGCTCATAAAATAATCATTTCACCTGTGAATATTCCTGCATTAACAGAGGCTTTTACGAACATCTCAGATCCAAACCATAACAGATCCTTGTTGGTACTTAGTATTCTGTGACTTGTCACAGAATCTAAAAGGCACTGGTAAGCTGGTAAATATTAAACAACAAGCTTTTTCAAAGGCCGGGAGGCTACTCATCTATAACATTTGCAGTTTCCAAGGTGTTGATTCTGCCACTGTGGCCAATTTCAACCAGTCTGTAAAACTCTAAAAAATTAAAATAGTCATGTCGGTCAATCTAGTAAACAGCAGGCCCTACACCTCACCACTAAGGTGTTCTTTCAACTAAAACAGAAATTTCTTTATCACATTGAGAATGTTATTTCCTGGGATATTAATCTCTTTGTATAGAAACTGATTTGTTTTTATTTAACCCAGGAACATTTCTATAAAGCTACAATTACTTTACTACTCAAATGTGATTAGTGCTCTTTTCCTCATTGTCATGGGGCAGAAATCATGGCATTCACTGTGTCCCCTCTAGTGCAACAACTCATTGAGCTCCTCCTGTGTTTGGCGACTTGGTCTATTGCTGATACTCCACCTAAATTGGCCCTAAAGTGGAGTCAGGTTAGAGTTCACTTACGTTTCACATATATCATCTCTGTGTCCTTGGAACATTACTTACTTCTTGGACTTTTTGTAAAAAAGGCCAACAACAATGCTTACTCTGTAAGGTAACCTATATTAACTTATGATTAGCAGCTAAAATGTAGTTATTTTCATTATTTATTTTAAATATTAATCAAATCAGTGATGTCTCTTTACAACTCTGTACCATGTTGATCTCAAGCACCTTAATTAGTGTCTTTGGACTTAAATTACAATGAAAAATGTAATGATATGTTTGATACAAGTGGTCCTTCATTCCTCTTACAGTCTGTGCTTTCCTGAGACTTTAACCCTAGTCTCTACAGTCATTCAATGCTCTAACATGCTATGTGTTCTTTGCTAAAAGCAGAACTCATGGATAGAAGCTGTTGCACATAGAAGTTGATTTCGGATCAGTGGACTTACACAATTTCCTTCCATCTTCTTTAAAATGACTGGTAGTTTCTGTCCACAGAGGCACTCTTCAAAGCTGAGATAAATTTACATTAATACGATTATATCAAATGAAAAAATTTGGCAAATCGGTTTCACTAGCCACATTTCCATTGCTCAATAGCCACATCTGAGGAAAAAGATTTCCATCATTGCAGAAAGTTCTACTTGATAGTACTACTATAAAATTATTCATGAGATACCATAGCTCATTTAAGTATAATCCATCAAGTCAGAAGTTTGATCTGAGGGAATAGAAAAATGGGAACTTTAACCAAAATCACAGTCTTTAATCAGTTATTTCTTTTAAAATGAGTGTCTGAGATCTCAGATTACAATGTCAGAAAAATTTCTTCTTGCCTTCTGTACCATTCTTAGTCTCAGATATCCAGAACAATAAAATAGTCATCATCATTTATAACAATTTGTGATATGATGGCTTTAAGTGTTTCAGGCACTCGTTCATCATTCACAGATACATGTCACTAAGCGTATATAGTGAAATAGCCAGAAATATGAAACAGACCAATAGTATGATTATAGGATCTGGACACACAATGTCCCCCAAAAGATCATGTTAGATAATGCAGGGATGTTCAGAGATGAAATGATTAGATTATGAGAGCGGTAACCTAGTCAGCGGATTAATTTGATGGATTAATAATTTGAAAGAACCACTGGGATGGATGGTTACTGTAGGCAGGAGGGTGTGACTGGAGGAAGTATCTCACTAGGGCATACCTTCAGGTTTATATTTTGTCGCTGACACCTCACTTGCTGTCTGCTGCCATGAGCTTAGCAGCTTTCATCTGCCAAACCCATCCACTACAATATTCCACCTAGCCTCAGAGCAGCATTGCTGACAGACTGTGTTCTAAGACCTCTAAAAACAGGAGTCAAAATAAACTTTTCCTCCTTTAGCTATTATTGTCAGGTATTTTAGTCACAGTGAAGAAAACTGACCAATGCCGATATACAAACCTTACTTTTGCCCTATGTACACACTCCCTCATATTTCTAGAAAGTACCAAATTTTCTAGGAGCAACTTTCTTATGGACCACACCACTTCTTATGTAACACTGATGGATATTCTATAATTTAAGATCAGGAAAAAAATCCTATTTTCTTAATCATGAATGTCAACCTGATGACTGAAATATGAATGAGTTTTATTAATAAAATATACTTTTCACTTTTAATGAAATTAAAGTGTTTTGTATGTTTTTTTCAGATTTATCAAATACCTTACATTTAATGCAGGTTTTTTTTTGAGCAACCTTACAAGATTTTAACAAAATAATATAAAATGTGTATACATTCTGGATATTGCATTTATCCCCAGGAGTGCCCCCCCCAATTACCCTCCCTTATCCCTCCCTTCCCCTTCCCACTGTAACTCTAAAAAAAGTATTAGATTGTAAAGCATTACATTTTATCTGGATTTAACTCATGCTACTAGACCAACTTTCTCATTGTCCAGGGTCTAGTCCCCACCTCCACAGATGAGTGTAGACAATCGACCCTTAGATCTCTGGGTTAAGTTGATTTTACTCATCATGATCTCTTCCATAACCATCCATTTACCTTCGAAGGCTGCAATATCATTGTTTCTAATTGCTGTGTAATATTCCATGGTATAAATGTACCACAGTTTTTGGATCCATTCTTCCAGTGAGGGACATCGGGGTTGTTTCCATAGCCTAAGTCATTTCTAATAATCTAATGTACATTGTATATTCTACAATATGATAGGTCTTGTGGTTCTAACTACTTTGATTTTAGTAAGGAGTTTATGCTTGATATATGTGTTCCTTTTATTATAAAGGGAAATATAAAAGTTTATTTTTATGAAAAAGTGATTCTTCAAATTTGTTTATCTAACAAGCTAAAGTTTCTCTTCACAGAAATCACATGGAAATTCTCTCATTGATTTCAAACTATATTACATAGTAAATTCTAAAAATTTCCACCCAAATTGGTCAGATTGATTTTCTTTTCCAACAGAACAGTGTAGGTAGAGAACTAGAAACAAAAATACTTTGTTACCTAAAGAGTAATATTAAGTTAAAATAAATACATTTGTCTACTTTTTATAAACAGTGAACAGCATTATTTTTCCCTGTAAATCCTTGCTTACCTGCTTACCTTTAAAACGTGAATGTCTGTCTCACTTTCTTCCTTACATACAGACATAGAGCACTTTTTGTAGGATCTATTTGGGTGAGGGGCAGCAGGTGTCTTGCTTTGGAGTTCTCATTATTAACTCAGGCTGCACACATCTCTATTAACTCCAAATATCTGTGTGAACTTCTGCAAGTAACGTAACCTCTCTGAGTACCATGTCCTCATTTGCAGGAATAATAATGATTTCAGAAGGGTTACAATTGCACCTGTAGTCATACATCTGTATCACCAGTGGACCATTACAGACACTTATGAGAAAAAATAATGAGAGTATCACATGAATATATAAGACTGAGTGCTTTTTAGTAGACAGGAAGCAACAGGGATCATACTGCATTTTTAACAGGATGAAAACCTTGTTTAATACCCTATTTTGTTCAGTTTATATTGATGCAGTGTATGGTAAATGAGCTATATGACTTAGAAGAGCTCTAGAAATGAATCGTTCATATTTACAATTAAAGAGCATAAAACTTTCATAGATATTTTTTATGTTTTTTGTAAAAAAAGCCAACTATATTTTATTAGCCAAAAGGAATGTAATACATTTATTTTTGTCCCTTATGCAAATGTCTAATGAATTTCTAAAATGATGTAAATGGACTCAGTCAAAAATTTAATAAATTTATCTTTTCTTTCTTATATAAATATGGTGAAATTTTAAAGTGGTATAATTGGACTCTCCTAAATTAAGACATTTCTGTTAGTTATGTATCAGAAAACTATAATATTTAGAAGAAGCAATATTAGATTAACTACTGGTTGGTAACTTAATTTCCTTTCACAAGTATGGAGCTTTTTAATAACAACTTTTTTTATTTTAATTTTAAATTAATGCTTGCATCCAAGTTTGGACAGAGAAATAAAGTTATAGTATGTCTTTAAAAAGAGAATTTAATATAGTGATACAGTTCCTTATTTAGAGGGTTAATAAAGACAAAGAGGAACGTTGAGTTATTGCAAAGGTAGGTATGAACTGTAGGAAGTAGCCTCTAGCTGTTAGAAGCAGGACTGCAGAATCTAGGAGCACTAGAGCTTGGCTTTCAACTCTCTGAGAAGTCTGTTGTCTGATTGGTGCTAGTAATTGAGGGGCTTGGAGGAGCTACTGTGTTGGGGTTAGAATTCTGAGGTAGTTTGCCCAGTCTGTGTGAATACCTATGAAAAGAAGATGACAGAGTTGATAACAAGCTATTCTTGCTCAAGTGAAGCACCACTTTAGAGGCCATACTGACTGAAACAACAATAAACAGGAAGTAGAATGCTCCATACATCCATATACCTGTAAGTTAGGCATACCCACCCTTGTTATTATTTTTTTATTTTTTCAGTTTGTAGAGGACAATAGAGAAAATTGCTAGTAGTTGAGGAGTTATAAGAAGAAAAGCTTTCAACTCTGCTATTACTCAAGCAAAGTTGCTAATGATCATTACTTGACTGAGGCTTAGAGTTGATTTCTCCACCTACCAAAAAGGCATACATTAAAAGCCAAAAAGGCTTACAGAACTAAATGTCACAGGTCTGAATCAGAGTAACATAGGAATTATTAGTGAGGGCAAAAAGTGTTCTGGTAATCTTATCGTCCATGAGTGGATAGTTCCTTTCACTGTAGTGAAAAATTTGCCAGGAACTGTAAGTTCAAGTGGAGCATGTCAGCTTACAATATTGGCATTTTCTGTGTAAATGACAAGATGAAATATCCTAACCTACCTCTGTCATGGATACTCAATGGTGTCACCCTATAAGTATCTCAACTATCCCTTGACCACTCTAACAGACATCTGCATGCCATATGAAGAAAATTGCAACAAAATCCCATTTCCATTCATAGTCAAATTTATTCATCTTTGAACTTATTTCCCTTAAGAATTTTTTTTTATTTTTAATTGGTTCAACATCAACTTACATAATGAAGGGATTCTTTGGTTCACCTTCATACAAGCACACATATTGACAGAGCAGCTTTAACCTGATCCTTGTCCAGGATCTCTCCCACTTCCCCTACTCCCCAATCTCATGGCTCTTCTGTAGTTCCCCCAAGTTACAGAAATCAATGACTATAAACATGTAATCTACACATTGAGATTACCAGACTTCTCTGCTTGTTGGATATATTTGGTGTTCTCATAAGAGTCAAATGTACTCTACAGTATTGAACATCCCTCCTCTACCCTCCTCCTCTTTCTCCCACCTCCCCACAGTTATAGTCCCCACAGTTAATGTGCTACTTCAGATTTGGTGGGTCTGTTAAATAAATTTGACTAATTTTCATCCTATCTTAAGTTTTACTCCAGCTTCCACATATGAGAGAAAATATTCAACCCTTAAGTCTCCAGATTTGGCTTATTTGACTTAGGAGGATTTTTTTTTTAATTTCCATCCATTTACTTGCAGAAGCCATGGTATCATTCATTTTAATAGCTGAGTAGAACTCCATTGTATATGTGTGATATGTATGGGTGTGCATGAAATATGTATGTGTGTGTACGTATATAATCTCACAGTTTTTGGATCCATTCTTCCAGTGAGTGGCATCTAGGTTGTTTCCATATTTTGTTATTGTAAATTGAGGGCTATAAACATGGATGTGGTTATATCTCTGCAATAAGGTAATTCTAGCTTTTCTGGGAAAATACTTAGGAGTGGGATAGCTGGATTATATGGTTGTTCGATTCCTAATTGTTTGAAGAGTCTCCATCCACACTGTTTTTCAGAGTGGTTGTACTAATTTACAATTCAACACACCAAAATTGTGTTAGTTTCCTTTCTCCCCATAACCCCTCCAGCATTTGTTATTATTTATGTTCTTCATTTACACTATTCCTTTAAGAATATTTGAATGAATCTAAGCTTCTTAGAGGTCTGATTTATTTTTTTCACATTTTTATTGGTGCATTATAGTTGTATATAACAGTGGGGTTTGTTGTTACATATTCATACATGCACACATTATAACAATATAATTTGGGCAATATTTCTCCTAAGCACTTCCCCCAACCCTCACCTCTCCCACCCCCTGGTCCCTTTCTTCTACTTACCTCCCTTTTATTTTTTACTTTTCCAGTTTTTATCAATTGTATAGGAAATATTTAGTATCTTAGAGGTGCAAAATATACTTTCCTTTTTAAAGATATTTTATCCTGCCTTTTTCCCTCCAATCTTGCCTCCCTTCTCCTGTTCTCTTCCTCTACTCCACTGGATTTCCTTTAGCTTATGTACTAATTTGTATTTGAATGGCTCAATATGTAATCTTATCCTTTATTTCCCCTTTCCTTTAATTTACTCTAGCTTCCACTTGTGAGAGAAAACATTGGACCTTTGAGTTGCTGAGTTTTGCTCATTTCATCTAGCATGATTTCCTCCATTTCCATCTGTTTACCAACAAATGCCATAATTTCATTCTTTTTTAAAAAAAGAGAGAGAGGGACAGTGAGAGAGAGAGAGAAGAAGAATCAATTTCTTTTAGTTTTTCATGTGGCTTTCGTTGCTCCAACACTTCATTGTGTAAGTGGTGCTGGGGTTTGAACCCACATCCTCCTACAGGCCATGAAAGCATCTTAACCACTGAGCCACCACTCCAGCCCAACTTCATTCTTTTTAATACCAGAATTTCCTAATTAATTCATCTAACTTCTTAATACTTTTTCAAACTCTGTTCCTATTTCTCTGCTCCTCGTTCTCTGCAATTTCATAGAACTAGACCTAGTTCATAAGTTGCATTAATTAAAATGAAAGTTGAACTAGATAATTTCATTGGAAGATAAAAATATGTCCATTTTTCTCATGAAACAGTCCAGACATCCTTGACAAGTGAGGTGGCCGTGTTCTATGGGTTCATTCAGGGATTTCACTTCCTCTGCCATTCATTGGATTCTTTCATAAGGTCCAAGCTGAGATGCAAATCATTTACATTCCAGGCTACAGAAAGAAGAAAATGAGAAAAAAATCCAAGACAGCAGTTCCGCTTTGAGCAAGAGAAAAATCTGCACAAATCACTTATGCTAGCTTGCTGGATTGGCGTGGGGTGAGTGATGTGGGGGGAGGGGCTGGGGATGAAGTAGTATCTGGGAGTCCATATTCTTAGGAAGAAAAATAAAATAGATTTGGGGGTAAAATCTGCATTCTCTCAAATATGTCATTCATTTTATGGAAACTTTTCAAATAACTTAAATAGAGAGAATCAATTCCTTTAATTTCCATACCTTGAATATAAAGATGCTATTGCATTTATGATATTATGTTATGTATTTGAATGCTTACTTCATTTAAGAGACTAAGTGATTGTGAAAATTACTATAGTTTATACATTTATGAATGGTCTAACCTTCTCCCATCATAGAAATCACTTCCTGTCATTAAATTAAATTTTTTTTAAAGAGAGAAGGACAGTGAGAGAGAGAGAGAGAGAAAGAGACAGAGAGAATCAATTCTAACTGAGTTTTTCACATGGCTTTTGTTGCTCTGACACTGTTGTGTACGTGGATGCTGGGGTTTGAACCCATGTACTGGTGCATGCCAGGCAAGCACTGTAACCACTGAGTCACTGTTCTAGCCCCATTAAATTGATTTAAATAGGCTGTAAAATTTTGATAGTCATGTGCAGAGATCATACACAAGGCCTTGAGGTTCTAACAAAATCAAATAGTTTCTCACAATGTAGTTCATGAATTGTAGCAACCTTCTCTGAAATCATTTGATTAAAGCCAAGCATCGCTATAGGTCTGCTGTAGTTTATAAATTATTAATTGAAAATATATACATTGGCCATTTGAATGCCAACATATTCATTAGTTATTTTTTGAAGGTTAACCTTCAAAGACTTTCTTCTGCATCCGTTGAATATCTTGAAAGCATGCATGACTTTATTCTTTTTTTATTTAGCATCATCTTATGACATCCGGTTGGCCATTTTCTGGTAAATGTTGCCAGCTTCAACCATCACACTAATACTTTATAGTCTTAAAATTGAGACTGTTCTTATAATACGGTATGTTAAGTGCTACATAAATTAAAGACTAACTGGCTTTTAAATAATAGGATGAACTTATTAGAAAAACATAAGTGCACATCTATGATTCGAATTTTATCAGAAAGACTCTTGAAATTTCATTAGTGACTGACTTCAGCATAACTAGGTTCTGAGTCAGATATACTCTAGTAACTTCTGAGCTTCACTGCTGAATTGCTTAATAAATTTTGGAAAGTCACTCCTTCTTTCTAAGCCCCAACTACCACATTCTTAAAATATGGATAATTCCAGAAGACTGCCTGTATAAGATTATTGCTTTAACAGTGCTTTTGGTATTATATAAGTATTGAATTTTGGATCATTATTATGGGCTATCATTAAACATCTAATTGACATATGAAACTCTGTAGCTAATATAAGATATTGAAAGAATTTAGTTTAAATTAATTAATGATTTTGAAATGGTCCATAAAAATAATTATGTTTCTCAAAATTCCAGTCAGATAGGTTTGTATTTTTTGAAAATGTACATAGAAAAATGACATAGTTTTTTTAAATTAGTCTACAGTAAGTTGCAAGCAATAGAAAAAAGTGTAAAAATTCAGCATGGTCCAATGGGAACACACGCCATGTCAGAAGGTGTAATCACAAAGAATGTAGAAATTGGCAAATGCCCTAAAAACACTAGAAAACAAATACACATAAGATGGCTATTTTTAAAAGAGAGAAAAATGAAAACAACCACAAGCAAAAGCTCAAGAATGAAATAAATGAAAAAATAGAGATAATACAAATCATTTCCACTTGTGTACCTCTAAAACTAAAGTATTTTCTATCATCTACTACTTTCATTACCAAACGAACATCTACCCGGGAGCAAAAGCATCCTTAACAAAACAACAGCCTGAAAGAAATTTTGATATAGATGAAGGGCATGTTTCCTCAGTTAGGTTTGAAAATGATTACCAACTGAAATTTTTAAGAACATTAATGCTATTTCTGTAGTCAGTGAGTTAAATGGAAATTATGAATCCATTTTCACAGCCATAGAATTATAAGACTTAACACTGATTAACCCTGCCACCAATTTATAATTTGGGGCTTAAAGGAAGGACCTCTGTTGGGTTAATTGTGACTATCTTATTCAAATATTTTAAGAATATAGTTTGCAATTATATATTTAATGTAACAGTGAGAAGGAGCCAAAATTAAAGAGAAGTATAGATCTGAAGATTCCATAATTGCTGGTACCTAAAATGCTAATTGCACGGAATGTCATTCTGGTCTGTTATTTGAATGTCTCTGTGATTATACTTTTATCTCAATATATGGAGAAAGCATAGTGAATTTAATTCATTTTCATGTTAGTTGCATTTATGATTTTTAAGACAATATAAAATGACAGAAGACATGCCAGAAATAGGTCTCCCCTAATCACATGTATTCTGATTAAAACATACTTGAACCTATTAACATTTCATTCTGTCTAGAATGGGAAAATATTTTAATAATTAAAAATGTAAATGTGATTTAAAGATAAATTATTCTGCATTTAAGTGAAACCATTTGTTTTATTCCAAAAAGGGTGTTTGTGGTCGCAGAAAAAAGTCTTTTGGAACTTTTTTTAGACTTCATTTATTTTTTTCATCACTAATTGACTTCACTCTTTATTAATGAGTTACTGCTAAGTCATTCAAGTAAAATTCATGATATATTATTAAACAGAAAGTAATAATGTGATCCAGTCACTCAGAAATGAAAAAAACTAAAAGATCTATTATATGAAAATTCTAAAATGGATTAATTTGATTGTACTTCAACCCTGAAAAATGCATGGTGGATCTTGAAAATATCATAAATAATTTTGATTTATTTTTAAGTCAATTAGCTTGTACCACAGCAATAATGCATTAAAAATGTCCACAAAGTTCCGGAGGAACATTACAAGATATGCATTGCTTGTTCATCATCAGTCATTAGATAGTCAATGGTAGGGATCTCAACTGGACCTGCTTGAATTTTTACATGTTATTTGACTGTTAAAATATACATGAGTGACAGGTGGCTCATCTTTGCTCACCTGACTCTCATTTCTCAAAACTACAACAGCAAAGACTCAAGGGAGTAAGCAGAGGCATGAACAGTCCTTAGGTATCAAATGAGAATAGCACACTGTCATGCTGTCAGCATTCCATGTCAAACAAGTTAGAAGACAAGAATAACTTCACTGTATGGGAAAACTACTGAATTTAGTTACAATGGCTAAAGGGTCACATGAAAAAGGGTTTAGGTACAAGGAGTGTCAAGCATTGTCATTTTTAGAATCTATGATTTTTTTCACATGTTAATGTTAACTTTTTACTTATCTCACCAAATCACCTACATGCAAGAATTACTCTATAGCCATTAGCAAATGTATGTATCTTCTCCATGTTTCTGAACTCTAAGGCAATTATACATGCTAATTCACAAATATAAAATATTCTTTTTTTTCACCATTGCTGGGGGGCAATGAGTTGAATATTAATGAACTAAAAACATCATTGACGTATTGTACTGTATGCAGTTCTAATTTCACAGTGTAAAAGGGCTTTTCAGTAACATAGTAAGAATCCTAATGAACAACGATCTCTACAAGGAAGTAGAATCAGACAAAGACATACTAAGGAATGCTATGCATTTACCTTCATAATTTCTAAAAATTTCAAAAGAAAGTATGTCAAGCACAAATTAGTATTGAAATCTAGATCTCTTCAATTTAACAGTATAGAATATAATTATGAATCCTTTAACTGTGTATAGGAATTGAACTTCCCTTATTTATTCTCAAGGCAAGAAAGAGCAATTCTCTTACACAGGGCATAAAATTAAGTTAGAATATTAATATTTTACTTCACCACTATAATTTTCTATTCAAGCTCTCAAATTGGCTTAAGAGTGATCTGTATTTTCAGAATGATACTTATATTAATTCACAAGGTTTGAACAGGAAAGTTTCTTGCCTAAACATGTATTTAAAATATTCTTAAAGCCATGACTTTTCAAATGTATTAATAAATGACACTGTTTCTAAGAGTAATCATTGGTATAATACAGGAGATAATTTTGATTGTGTATATAAAATAGCAATTCAGATGAAAAGTTAAAATGAAAATTACATTTTCTATTTAGACGGTATATTGTTAGATTAATACTGAATTTTAAAAATATGTTCAGGTTGGTTTGCTGATGCAAGCAAGTATGCTACAATAAATGCCCCACAGGGCAGAACATTTGTCTTGTTCACTTCTAGATTACCAGAGCCTGGAATAGAGCCTGGTATAGAGTACGAGTTCAATAAATACTTATTGAATAAAATATTTGTTGACTGAATGGATGATGTTGTGATGTAATTGAATAACACTGTCCTAGATGACTTGGGAATAATAAGCACAGGATTTTTCACAGTCACATAACCGGAAAATAATAAAGACATTCTGTAAAGGCTATAAGATCCTTCATAAATTCGTTGAAGGTGACATGAATAATCCCAGGATGAATATCAGAGCTAAAAAAGCTCCATTTTATTTTCAAGTTTTATACATTTTGCAGATTTCATTTTAGATCCATGGCTGTTTGAACTTTTCACTGTCAAATCAAAATGTTCCTTAGAGTTATTTTGGCAGGAAAAATGGAACATATTGTTAAATTAAAAGTTTTAAACTAAGTTTAAATTCAATTTACACATTCAGGAATTTATGAAATTTGGGGAACATATTATTTCCACTGAACCAGGATCTGTCTGCCTATTAAATTTTCCAAACATCCATAATCAACATAACTGAGAGAACTAGTAAATTTTCCAATATTTCCTATTTTGATATTTATGAGATTTCCTAAGATCATGAAAAAAATCATTGCTTTGTTATTATGTTATTATTAAGTCTGGAGTTGGATTCAATATGTAAAGAAACATGAACCATGGATTTCCTATTACTTTAGATGTATTCTGATGAAAAATATAATTCTAAGGATTCTTTTATTAAAGCTAAATTCAGTCTGCAGTTCCAGAGTGGCTGTACAAGTCTTCATCTCTCTCTCTCTCTCTTCTATAAAGCATATAGTAGTTTGTTCTAAGAAACATAATAAAAAATTGTAAATTTTATTGTTCTCTTAGGCATAATTAATTTAGAAAATTATTTAGAATCCCTGAGAGGTGGGAGGTAGAGGAAGGATCAGTAGATTCATTTACTGTAAATTTTCTAATAGGGATGGAATCATTATGTTTCATAATAATATGCTTTGTAATTTATATGTTACATTTTTTAAAGTATCAAATGAAATTAATAAAAAATTTTTTATATGCATAAGCTATAGTCAAATTTACAAATGTCAATTATGCTTTACTACTTTCAACTCTAAAAATGTTGCTTTTCAGAAAGGTCATTAAGAGAAATATTTTTTTAATTTTATTCCTAATGTCAAAAAAATCTTAAATTTTATATATGACCAAGGCATAAATAATTTTGCTCCATAATGATTTGGAAAAACCAGTACATGATTTTCTACAGTCCATATAAGTGGAAAATAGTAAAGTTATTCAATTAATTTATTTTCATTGAAAGAAAATGCCCATTGTTTTTTTTAGTTAAACTTAGAATATTTAAAATGATCAAGAGTGTACTTATTTAAGAACCAAATTATTTATCACTCATAATAATCTATATATCTAAATATGAATAAAACAAAATATGCAAATAGTTTTCTCATGTGCAGGTACAAAAAGGGAAACCAAAAGTAATCAGTAATATTCAGGGTAGGTGTTAACTCAAAACTTTAGATATGTTACCAAAAATTGTAGTGATAAACTACAACATAAAATTTAATTCAATTCTTAAATGCATAATACAGCACAAAACTTAATTAACAAATATATAACTGGGTGAACATTGATAAGAAGGCATCAGTAATCAGATATCTAGATTTACATTTGGAATACAAACAAAATCATTAATATTTTTTGTACCATGGATTGAATGCAGGGTCACTTAACCACTGAGGCACGTCCCCAGCACTCCCCCCCCCTTTTCTTATATTTAGCTTTAGATAAGCCATCAGTAAGTTGCAGAGGCTGGACTTGAACTTGTGATCCTCTTGCCTCAACCTCCCAAGATACTGGGAATATAGGCATGTGCTACCATGCCCGGCTGCACACATTTTTAAAATAAATGTTAAGCAGGTATCACAAGTTGTATATAAAACTCACATTACATTATGACAGAAATAACATTGCAAAATATAAATGATGCATGGGCTCTCAAAAATACTTTTTAATGCCCTTCATGTTTTCTTCTTATTTTAGATAATTAATTCACATTTCTCTATCCCTAACTATCTCTATGAACTTTAGACAAATCTTCTACTGATTGCAGGTGAGAAAAAAATCAGTTTACATTATTTTAAGCTAAAAAGATAAGGAAATTTACAAATCTATATAGTGATTAAGTCAAGAAGAGGTTTATGATTTTAGAAATTGCTTCGCCTAGGAATTAAACAATGCCAGAAGGGATTCAGTTCTCCCTGTTCCTTGATTTTACTTTATCCTGTCTCAGGAAATGTCATCAAGCAAACTCTACCTACAGAATAAGAATGATGACCGTTGGTAGATAGATAGGTTCAAGTTTATATTATCTCAGCTTCTTTAGTAAGGCAAAAAGTGAAGGTATTTTATCCAGTGATTCCAGAGAAGTTCCTAGAGCCGATTCCCATGGGCCTTTCATAATGTATGTGCCCCTGAGCCATTCATTGAGTGAGGTTCTCTTCCTGGTCCAGGCCTGGGCTATGAGCACATTGATTAAGATGGTGATAAAAATGATTCTCAAAAGGGAAAACCCATTTGCAAAAACTAGAATAAAAATAAATGTCCTCTGGTAGCAGGCAACAAATAAAAATGTCTATGTACTCCTTAGCACCTAATAAAGACATGCTCTTCTCCCTCATAGATGGTTTAAAATGGCCCAGTTTCAAAATAATATATTGACTCCCTTTTTGTATTTTCTATTAATTCAAATTTTTCTCCTCCTTTGTTCTCCAAAAGGTTATACTTCCAAGATATAGATCTATACATTACACTAGACATCTGAAAAAGTGTTTTTATTTGTTTATGCAGAAAATAAAAAGCTTCACTAAGCTTTATCTGGAACCCATTTCATGTTTAGATAATTGTATTCACACAGGGGCTATAAAAATGGATAAACTGGACCAGTCTCTGTCCTCAGGAAATTTTAAATCCAGGGATGGTATAATTATCACATAATTTCAGCAAAAATGGAGCAGTCTCCTTGAAAAGAGACTGGAAAGTCCTTTACAACCTCAGGGTGCATGGAGAACACAAACCAGAAGTGGACCTAAGATGATGAGAAGGAACTACTTTACTGCCCATGGGAAAACTTTCCAAGCAAGTGGAAGAGGAGTTCCAAATAACTGAAAGGGTCATTTGAGGAACTGGGAGAAGTTCCATATAGTAGAATCATGAAGTAAAATACATGGGCACTCGAGGGGGATGAGGATAATTAAAGACAAGGAGTTATAAAAGAACTTTTAAGTGCTCTATAATATGACTTTCTTTATAAATGTTTTTTAAATATTTTATTAATGTATAATACTGGGGTTCATTTGGACAAAATCTCATATGTATAGAATGCAATTTGCTCCAATTCAGTTTCCAGTACTTCCTCTTCTCCTCCTATCCTCTTTCCATCTGTTCTTCTTACTCTACTCTAGTGGTCTTCCTTCTATCTATCTGTAATTCTTTTTTAATTGGTGCTTTATAGATATATGTAAAAGTGAAACTCACTGTGGTATGATATATATGAACATAGCAGATTTGGGTTAGTTTAATTCCCCAATTCCTTTTTCCCAACCCTCCATCCTTCTTCTTCACCCTTCCTCTGCTCCACTGATCTTCCTGTTTTCATGGGCTAGCCCCATCCCAGCTGTTTTTCCCTTTATTTTGCTCTAACTTCCACATTTAAGAGAAAATATTCAACTCTTGATATTCTGAGTCTGAGTCTGGCTTATTTCATTTAGCATGATGTTGTCTAGATCCACTCATTGTGGCCAGCAAATGTCATAATTTCATTCTTCTTTATAGCTGTTATGGCTGAGTAGAACTCCATTGTGCATATATAACACATTTTCTTTGTCTATTCATCTGTTGATGGTCATGTGGGCTAATTCCATACGTTGGCTATTGTGAACTACACTGGAAATCAGCTGTTATGTCTTTTTAAAATGTATCCTTCATTATAGCTCATACCACTGTCTTTTTTCCCTTCATCATCATATACATCAGGAAATCTGAAACACTGGTGTTTTAATTACCCTTTGTATTGCTGCAATTAAAAAATCTGACAAGATCAATTTAGGAGGGAAAGTTTGAGGACTCACAGTTTTGGAGGTCTTAGTCCATAGAAGGTCGGTTCTACTCCTTGAGGCTCAAAGTAAGGCTGAGCATCATTAGGGAAGAGTATGGTAGAGGGAAATGGCTCAAGACATGGCTCCAGGAAGCAAAGAGAAACTCCACACCATATACAAAATATATATGCTAAAGGCAGTCCCTCAATGATCCACCTCCTCCAGCCATACATTACCAACCCACAGTTTTCATCAATTAATCCCTAATCAAGGCATTAATTCATGGATTATGTTACAGCTCTCATAACCCACTCATTTCACCTCAACCTTTTTTTGCATTTTTCTCATATGTGAGCTTTTGGTGGTCATATTTCATCCAAACCATAATAACTGGAAATAATTGTAAATACGCAATGTTCTTATATAGAAAACTGAGATAAATGAGAGCATCTACCTCACAAATTTGTTATAGTCTACTGGATTAACATAACCAATCTGGTTAGGACAGTATTGTCTCAGAAATAGTTGATTAGTTATCATTGGTATTGTTGTTCCAGAAGTCTGCCTTACATTTCTCCTTTTCCTTACTTTGTATCAAGTTGGTTTGCTTAGCAGGAAATATTTTTCTCCCCACATCTAAGAAATGTCAACATGACAACTTCTAAAACTTATTTTCATTTCTTTTGCTTCCTTTAGCTCATTTTGGTCTCTATTATATGTAATACTTATTGCATAATGCCTAGAGTTAAAATAATTTCAACTTCTACTTGTATATCCTATAATCTTCAATAAATTGTTTTCATCTATGTTTTCCATGGCATCTAGCCTCACGCTGTGATAATATAAATGAACAATATAATTTTTATTTTAACTGAAACTAGAGATCAAATATTTATTAAATTTAAAATTATCACTCACACAAAAAACACTGAAAATCAATGTAAAAAGTAAATCTCACTTTAACCTCTGGTTGTAATGTCTGAAGATCATAGGATACATAGGAACAAAGATAAGCATGCAAATCATTTCAACTTGAACAACTGTGTTCAATACTATATAAAAGAGACGCCAACAATGTGCTATGCAGGTTGGAATATTTGAGAATTATTCTTAGGTCCTTATAGAACAGGTTAACCTTTTTATTAGTTTTTCTATAATCAAATAATTATCTCTTCAATTTCTGAGTGCATACTAGGTGTTAAGAGGTAATATTACCAATGATTAAAGAATCAAATACTTTTAAGTACTTTTGAAATCCATTTACAATCAAATAGTAAGCAAAGCCAAGTGGTACTGAGAATCATGTTTTGCTATATTTATTTAAATTACATGCTATCTTGTCACTAAAATAGAATTTTAATTCAAGTAGGTACATAAAAATACCTATTGTTCTTTGTCTAGGCATATAAATAACATTTCATTGATTCATAATGACCTACTCCCTAAATATATAATAAATATTTAGATTCTGCTGCTCAAGTACTGTTCTAAACTCCTTAGATGAATAATTTCATTTTATCTGCAAAACATCACCATTTTAGTTTGGATCAGGAATGTCCTCCAAAGACTTACATATTGAAAATTTGTTCAACAAAGCAATATTCAGAAGTGTTGATTTTGTAAAGTGATTAGATCATGAGGACTTGGAACTCATCAGTGCATTACTCCAGTGATGATTTCATAATTTCTCCTAGGTGGTGGCACCTAGGAGAAGGTTGTAGGTTACTGGCAGCATGCCCTAGAAGAGTGTATCTTTTCCTGAAGCACACACACACTCTCTCTCTCTCCCTCTCTCTCTTTCTCCCCTCTTTCTTCTCTCTCTGTTTCTGTCTTATCCTAGTTACTAGGTGACAACTTTCTTCCACCATGATTTTCTATCATGATATTCTGCCTCACCTCAAGCCTAAAGTAATGGAACCCACCAACCATGGACTGAAACCACTGAAAACAAGAGCCAAAATAGACTCTTTTAAGTTATTTTTCCCAGCTATGTAGTTGCAACAATGAAAAGCTGACTAACAGCCACTTTCACTGTTATGACCAATTACAAGTGAGGAAATGAGCCCCCAGGGTGGCTCATCACCTTGCTGAAGCTCATACCACCAGTAAAAAGCAAAGCCAACATTCCTGTCCAAAAAAGAATGGCTGTGGAGTAAATACCTGTAATACCATGATATGCTGTTGATGATAAGACTGTGCTTTACACTCCAGAAGGAACAAGATAAATACCCAAATTAGCAAATCGATTTCAATCAAAATATACCAAACCCATGCAGGCATTTGCATAATTTGAGGTTAGAACTGTGCATCCCCTTTGTCAAATCTTCATTTGGTTTGATCTGGTGATTTGGGTATTGCTTTGACACGCATTATAATCTATTTTAATTGTGTCTTTGTAATATTAAACATCTTTCTAATGTTAGATCCTGCTGTAGACTGTTGGGAATTTTAAGGACTGGATGTGGTTCTCAGAAGTGGTGGTAATGACTACTAGAATTACTAAGTGCATTAAAAGCAATACATAGAACAAGATCTTTCCATGGCACACAGTAGTGTATCAATTGGCTTATTCATAGATTTGTTCTTCAGTGTCACTGAAAACAGATGTATTCAGATGGGTATACAACTGCGAGTATTTTTCAAATCAAATTCCTGCAATATTATCTTCCACTTAAAACAAATTATTCCTACTCACAATTTTCAAATACAAGCACTTTCACATTTACTTCAAAATGGTCAATTTAGAATTAATGTTCTCATCTTATTGTTTTCTATCATTTTGTCATCTTTCTGCTTGATTCCTTTTATATCTATTTTAATTTCTTTTTTAACACCTTCCTATGCACATTTCAAAGATGCACATTAAAATAATAATTCCTAAATCAAGAAAGAGTTGAAAATGCCTTCCAAGTCTATAACAAAGCTCTACCTGCCTTTTCTTATTGATGAACATGACTAGAAAGTAAACAAAAAAAGTTTCATGTGTGTTTCTAGGTGACCAACAAGAAGCTAGTTAAGAATGAATATTGAGGTTCTGAGAAATGCAATGAACAAAGAAAAAGGAAAAGACTACAAAAAGAAAGAGATAATAAGAAAAAACCCTACTTTTAAAAACATTATTGGCTTTAGAAAAATCATAATGTTTATAATATTTCCAAAACTACAAAATAAAAACATAAATACGTTCTCTATGAACATTATCCATCCATCCAAAAGATAGATGGTTATTTCTTAACCCTAGTATTAATGGTAAATTGTTGACATTCAATGATATGATCGTAACAAGATGGGTGTAAAAGCTAATATTATCAATAGGAAAATCTTTTAAAATAAATTTGGCAAGTAAAACATCAAAAAAGAAAATCAGTTATAATAAAGAGTTTGAGAGGTTCCTATAAAATATCCTGAGACACTGACATTCCAAGATTGATCTGTTACTAGGGAAATTAGATTGCAATTGTCACTTTAAAAAATAGTAGTATAATTTTATTCTTTCAAAGCTAATATTTATAATGGTATATTAATCATTCTATTTTTCTTGTGTTTGTTTTACAGAATTTAAAAATTATGATAATATTTTTCCTCAAAAGTCATCTAAAATATTGAGTACATTTCATCTTAGGATATTTTAGTGCCCTCTAGTGTACAGAAATTAACAATAGCATTTCATTTTCTAAATTTATATAAATGTTTTAAATATCCAAGATTTTAAAATGGCAACTTTGGGGCTGATATGAAGAGAGTGAAAAAAAATTTCAACTTGTAAAGCAAATTAGAGCCAGATGTCAGTTCAACCTAAATATAAAACCTGATGAAATATAAGTTTTTTCAATTTAGATTAAACAATCCCTCCTCCACTTCTCTTTGAAAGGAGGCAGAACTTTTTACTTGCATAAATTCAACTTCAGATTTCACAGATTCTGCTGCCCTTTTCAATGCTTTGAGCTCCATGATATATCTCCAAGGTTTGTCCATATAGCTAAACGAGGTGACTTCTCCGAAACTTCCAGTCTACCACACGTTGAAAATATTTTCTTTTGACCATTTTTCAGTATTGGAGGTTGAACCCAGGACACTTTGGCACTAAGCTACATCTGTAGCCTTTTTTTCCTCTCCCTTGAGACAGGGTTTCACAAAGATTCTGAGTGTGTCACTAAGTTGCAAGGTTGGCCTTGAACTCCTGAACTTCCTGACTCAGCCTCCTAATTGGCAGGAATTAATTGTATTTAACTACCATGCCTGGCTAGACTGAAATATTTGATCCGAGATAGAGCAGCTGTTATTGTCAAGTTAAAGGATCCTGATCTCAAGCTTCCTGTCATTCCAACAATGAATTTTACAAGGATGAGCTACTAAGTAGATGCTGAATTTAACAAATAAAACATTGGAGGAAAAACAGAATAAATATGGACAAAATAAATGAAGTTTAAGTTAAGTTAGGAAAATCATTTTAGGGGATGTTTTCTGAACTTCTCTTCAAATTCAGTAATATAGCTATCATATTTTGATATAGCTATATATTATGATATAGCTATCATATTGGCCCTTACTAATGGCCAATACCAACCAACAGACCTTTTGCACTGGAATATCATACAGTATTTCTAGCAGCATTATTTTAATTTTCTGTGATGAACCAATGATTTGTAAATTAGAATGGATTCAGCGAGACATCATAGACCAGTTCATACTATTAGATAATCTGTAAGTGTCTTTCCATCACCTTCTGAATTATCTATTTACTGAAAAGTGAACAGCAGAAAAAATTGAGTGACACCAAATTGCTTTGTGTTTTTAAATATCAGGAAAGGTACAATAAAGAGCAGAAAATAATTTTCAATATTCAAGTAACATTCAAAATTCCAGGTAATGATATTTTATTTGGCAATGCTATATTCTTAATGTGATTCAAATTGTATAAATAATGATATCTGTTAAAACCACAGAGAATGATTTTGTCTTTGTGTTTTAGCAAGTCTCCTACATGTTTCCTTTGCATACCCGTGGGGTGAAATCATGAAGTTTAGGGGACTGTCATTGCAGGACAACTAACCCAGTTTATAATCTAAATTAAAATTAAAGTAATATTTCAGTAATTTCAGATAAAATACTAAAAAATATACTATTTTATATTTATCCCCAATAAATATATTACATGTTAGTATATATTTTATAATACATTGGCTAGAAAAGACTACATTTTCCAAATTTGTACAAAAGTTCATATATATGGTTACAGGACTGACAATGAATTTAAGGATTCTAGTTTCTTCACTCACTAGCTAGGACATGTGAAAAACTATAATTATAACCAGTATTTCAATAATTAATTATGATAATAGTGCCATCAATCAGTATTAACTTCCTTAAATTCTCTGGAAGAAATTGCACATAATTTTGTCCTCATCTATACATATCATATCCCCTGCTCTCAGATATGTGGACTTGGATTTATAACATGCCATATCTTCCCTTTCACATATGTGGACATATGAGAAACTACTTCCTTTAACACTCTAACCACAATAAGAACAGGATTCATGTTGGTAGAGTATACATTCTGCACCAGGTGTCCTTCCATGTAGTTTTGCTGTTTTGAGACCATTTCTTTATCACAGTAGTCATTTGAGATATATAACGTTACTTTTACAAAGATGAGAAAAAGGTTAGGAAAAAAATTGAACAGAATACCTCTCATGTACTGAACTCTTTCCAATAGAAGATACTGTTCTAAAATATTTCCATACATCATTATTTTTACTTCTGATGACAGTGTGATGTTTATGGTGCCTCAAGTTTAAGTCCCACATTTCACAGATGTAACCAATCAAATTTAAAGAAATTTAGTAGCTTCACAATGTTTACATAGCTTTCAAGCAGCACAACTTAGACTTTATCACACTAAATTTAATTTTCCCACTAATGTTAACAGGGTAAGTTAGTAAGAATGACTGGAGAGGCCGATATTGCTCACCTCACCACCACTTCTCTTTAATTTATCTGAAAGTCTATAGAGAACAGATCCTTAAGGATAGCCTGGGTTTGTGGGCCCAAACTTCAGACAGGAATTCTTGGTGCAGTTTAGAACACCAGGGAGAGAGCTTCTAATCTTAGTAATGAACTACTTACCCAAGTTTAGCATGAAGTTTCATTTATCTACTTCAAAAAGAAATTACAAATTAATGAGGAAATTCTTAGTGTGTTAAAGAAGAATTAGACCAACATAAGCTGATGAGGATCAAAGATGAATAGAGAACAGACAAGAAGGTGTGGTATAGATTTTGCGTCTCAAATAAATGATCATAAGTAATCAGACTTTATCCATCACTGTCCAGTCTGCTTCTGAACTCTTACTCCACTTTCCACACAAGATGCATTATTTTTACTTTCTAGAAAGATGCATGTTCTGTCCAGTCTCTGACACGACGATGATGGTGTAGCTTTGCATGAAATTCCTTTCCGCATAATTGTTTTTCTCTACGATGCCTTGGTTTTTCAGCTTGTGACTAAAATGTCTTCCTGCAGGAAGACTTCTGCAATACTAAATTCACAATAGGTCGCTCCTTTTTTAATTTTCTAGAAGTATATTGCCTTCCTCTTTCATAGCTATAGTTGCCTAATAGCATAATTTCTTTTTCTTACTGCTACCTCCTTTCCAAAGATCCATGAAGACAGTTTGTGTAAAAGTCTGGTTCATCAGCATTTCCTTACATGTGGCCCTGTTAATAGATGAACTGATGTTGATTGGCACCTCCTACTTGCACAGTTGATCATAATTAAAATTTCAATTTGAGTGAAAATTTTTATTTATTTACGAACCCATAAGGATACAGAAGATAGTTGAGTTAGAGAGCTTTGTTCTTTAAACATTCAGAATCTAAGTACAGAAATAAACACCTATAGCAGGCCATGGAATGAAAGCTAATATACAATTCTGCCAGCCTTTATACAAGTTTGTGTTGTTCTTGCCATTTTTTTTTTAATATGAAGAGAGAGGATTCTGATGTATCTTTACTGGATGAACTATTTTTTTTCAATTTTAGAATTTTACTTTTTAATTTTTACATCTTAATTATACAGAATGATTAGTTTCATTCTGTTATATTTGCACATATATGAAAATACAGTTTGATCAGTTGCACTCCCCCCATATTCCCCATAATTCTCACCTCCTTCCCCCAGGCCCTTCTCTCTACCCTAATTGCCTCCCCTATATTTTCAAAGTACCCTTGTTTCCCCTGCTTCCCCCACCGTCCCTCTAGATTCTATATAACATATTTTTCTAAGTATAGTTTAACATTTTAAAATCAGAATTAATTCTTTTTACCTTTTGTTCTACAAGTGGTCAAAAAATGTTATCAGTAACCATTATTCAAGTATTTAAAATAACATTTATAGGCAAAACATTTAAATAAAACTTAAAGTCTAACAGTGAGCACATGAAGAGTGTATATTTAGGAAATTTCTTAAAACATTCTCCAAGTTATATGCAATGGAATGCCATATATGTGTATATCTATACATACATATTCAAATACTCTCCATAAAGTGTGGGTAAACTTCAAACAAAGACACAATGGGCAACTTAATTGCATGCTTTTGCAGAGCTACATAATTGAACAGTTTATTTTAAAAAGTTCAAAGAATCTGTTTTCTTGGCTTTGAAGCCCTCAAAATATTTTAGCATCTGTGTCTGTCAAAAACAAAAAGAATCTGTGCCTGTATTAGTCTGCTATGGAGAAATGATCCAACCTAATTTATTCTTCATGAAAGCCATTTTGCAAAATTTATTCAGTATCTATTTATATTTATAAACCATCAACCATGAAACGGAATAAAAGTGATTGTAGCATTCCACATTTTAAACTTATCATCTATATTTTGTTCTTCCTACTTATCAAAGACATTCAAGTTACATCCATCAGGTTTACCTTTTTCATCTGATGGGTAGCAAAGTTTTGAGACTGAGCTGAAGAAAAATTCTGATTCTAACTGATAGTGAACGAAATGTGTATTAGATCTTAAAAGAATGGAAGTAATGTTGCCACTGGTAAAACTAGATGGAAGAGGCCTCAAATGATGGGGGAAAATATTTTCAGGATTTAAAGAGGAAAGGACATATTTCTGCATGGTAGAAAACTTGCACAGGGTAACCTCGCAGTGACTCTACAGCTGTTCAAGATCATCATAAAAGGCCCATGGTTCTTCTCTCTGGCCTTCATGTTTTTTATTGTATGGCTTTGTCTTCAAGTTTGCAAGCTGGCTGCACAGCATGAATATGTTTCTGGCAAGAAGACAGAAAGTCAATGCACAAATATGAATCTCTTGTAGTCAGGCGTGTACCTTTTTCATTAGGAAGGATTGTTGTCCTATAAACTATTGCTTGTATCTAACGTTCCTCCACCAGGGCAACCAAAGTCCAGATCAAGGACCTTTGTTTTAGCTTTTCAATGCTTGTAGCCTTGCAGTCTCTGTGGAAGAATTAGGTAGTGTGAAGAAGATACTGAATATGAAGGTCCCATTGGCCAAATTCCAGGATGTGCCACAGGTTTGTCATTTGCTTTATCCTCCTCTCTCTCGAGATCACACACAGGAGCTCACACAGCCTTAGGTACTGAGGATTGAGTTATTTATTAACATCATGTGCTACGACGTTCCTGTTTCATTTCATTCTTTCTGATTACTTCCCACTATACTCCCAAAACATTTGCATGGCCCTACTCTCCCACCGGCAACTATCTAGTACATTTGTGTTTAATGAGTTCTTATAAAATATAAATTTTTGGTTTTGTACAGCTAAAAATAAATTATGGACATGAAATTATGTTTTATATCTCATTCCTCATTTTCATCTTACATAAATTTAATGTTCTCATTCCTACTATGTGCAGTTGTTAGAATGGATGTAGCTGTGAAAAACAAAACAACCAAAAACATTTATTTATTTGTTTTCAGTTTTCTAGAATTTACAATCTAGTAAGGAAAATAAATGGGGAAAATAAAATATTAAATGCTACTGTATGTTAGATAATGAAAAAGAACATGAAGGAAAACAAACTAAAGCCATACTTAAACACAGGAAGAATTTTGGGCAGAGATGGAACAAAGGAATGAGCCTATAGGATGCAATTTTGGAGAATTAAAATCAGGAAAGCAGCCTTGAGCTGATAACACTTGAGCAAAGATCTGACATGTGGGTAATTGTATGTCAATAGAAGTGAAAAGGATTCCAGGCAGAGGTACTTCTGAGTCCACAGACTTGCAAGAAGGCACATATACTACTCTCGTGGAAAAACAGTAAGGCATCCAATGAGGCTATAGCAAAGGAAGGAGAATGGGAAGGAACAAGGCGGAGAAGGAAAAAGGAGAAAAAGGAACAAATCATGTACTGCTTACAAGGTCTTCAGGAACACTTTAACTTCCACTCAGAGCAAGGCAGCAAGGTACTTCAACATTGGAGCAGAGGAATGAAATTACTAGTGTAACATTTTAACAGGTAAATTCTGCTGCACTGTAAAAACACATTAATGGTCGATAACAGCTGAAAACAAGGAAGATCCACAGGCCATATTAAAATAATCCAAATGAGATATGATGCCTACTTGGGAGAAGATCGGTGCACAGAAGTAGCAAAATCAATTAAATTCTGGATATATTTTTAAAAAGAGAGTCAGGCAAAATATTTTGGTGAATTAGACATGGAATATGGGAATAAGTGTTGTCAAAAATGACTTCAAGCTGGGGCTGGAGCGGTGAGTCAGTGGTTATGGTGCTTGCCTGGCATGCGTGAGGACACAGGTTCAAACCCCAGCACCATGTACACAATGAAGTGTCAGAGCAACAAAAGCCACATGAAAAACTAAGAATGATTCTCTCTCTCTCTCTCTCTCTCACCGTCCCTCTCTCTTTTAAAAAAAATTGACTCCACGCTTTTATTGCCTGAACTAACCTGAGTGAAGTTGTGATTTATAGAGATGGAAAAGTCTCAAAGAAAAACAGAAATAGATGGTACTATATAGAAGTCATTTTGGACATGTACAATTTGATATGCCTGCTGGAAATCCAAGTGATCATGTCAACTACACAGGTATAGAAGCCAGTCCGGTTCAATATCTTCTCATCAGTTACTATAAAGTAAGTCTCAATGTGGTTATTCAAAAGAAGTGTTCTGGAACTATTTATTTTACAGTAAACCTATCACAGGCATGTCACAAGTCATCATTAATGAACAGCATGAACCATTGCCTCATTAAGGAAGCACATGTAGAGCCCCATCTCTAAGATGGGTCCTGGAGCTGGAGAACCTTACCATATGTTTCATACTTGATATAGCACAATCTCAAAAGAAAAAAAAAAGTTCAAGAGATCATTACAGCATTCTTCCAATGGAACAGACTCCATTTCTGCATTTGACCATTCACCATAGAGAATTCCTTCTGCAATGGAAAATTATGTTTAACTAGATCAATCATCACTAGAAAAAATTTAGTTTGGACCACTTCTTTTTTAATATACTATTTTTGTTTTACATAAGGTGGACACATTAACAGCAGACTGTGCTATGTGTCTATCTTGCTATTTGCTAATATGTGGAAATTCAACTCGAAATGGTATTACCCAAACAAATACGGAAATATTGCAAATGAATGATGGCTTTATTATCAATCTTCTCTAATGTGATAGACCAACCCAGATCATTTTGTTAGAGGGAGGAATGTCAAAGATGGGTTAACCAAGAATGAACTCAAAAAATTTTTTGTTTATCTGCCCCTCCTAAAATAGAAGATAAAAAGACATTTTTCCACAAAATGTTTTGAAGCAATTCAAGGAAATTACCTCATTAGTAAAGGGCCAAGACATCAGTTTGGGTAATATCTGATTATTATGCAATATCATTTGAAAATAAAATTAAAATAAGTTCTCTTATGTTATTTAAAGTGTCCCTGCCAGCCAATTGATGCTAGGCTTTTAATTTTCCAAGTATTTTATTTTTCACCTTATAAGAAAATTATTAATATTAATGGTGAATCAAGGAAAGACAGTCCTCTCAGTCTTTGGCCAAGAACTTCACCAAAAATATGCAAGATTTCTGCACACAAAGAGATAGAGTTGGGGCCAATAATATTTATCAAATGGTATCCCAGTTATCTGGAGCAAATAAGTAAATAATGTGATAAAGGAACAATTTAACCACCTGGTCATACCACAAAAAAATATAGTACATGAAAAACAAAAAACACACAAAAAATTGCATCTCACTACTGGGCAAATTCACTATCTACATTAATAGGTCCAGTTTATTTTTTTCAAATCTAGAACAAAGCATTTTCTTCCAGAATTACAGGCATATCTCATTTTTTGTTCCTTTTGCATCCTGGCCTCAAATGTCTGAGTTTTTTCACTTGACTATGAGAGAATAATGAAGGGAGAATTCATAAGCATGGATCAAATCTTTTAAACTAAATCCTCAATTTTAGACCAGGCAAATCCAAAGGAATGTCAAACCTGGGAAGAGAAGCCCTCATAGCACACTGAGCACACAGAAAACAGAGGAAATAACCCATGAAAGATAAAGAACCCGTGGGAAAATTGGCAAAGGTGATGGTCTCTGTGCTGTGTGCAATTGCTCTTCTCTTTCAATATATGGATTATTCTGTCTTAAGGAAGTGTAGCCAAATTGGAACAAGTTAAACTCTATGCTTCTATAATTATGCTATTGAATAATATTATGTTATATAAACCTACAAAAATAAAGAAAATTTAAAAATACTATGTCTCCAGTAGAGAGTAATATAACCATTTTGACATGTGTATGTGGGCAAAGCTTGCTTTAAACATAGTTAAATGATTTGCTGCCTTTCATATATTAGCCCTATGTGCAAAATGTTACAAGATACACCCTCAGTTCAGCTCACAAAAATTTAATACTACACACCAAATCCTTTCTCATCATGAGTGTCTTGTAAAGGCATTGTATTAAAACAACTACAAGGGCCAGGAGCGCTGGCTCAGCAGTTAAGGCACTTATCTTACTTGGGCAAGTATGTGGATTCGAAACCCAGCACTAGGTATGCAGCAAAGTGTCAGAGTAACAAAAGTGTCAGAAAGCCACATGAAAAACTAAGTGAAATTTATTTTCTCTCTTCAAAAAACAAAACAAAAAACAATATATAATCAGCAGCATGCTGTGAATATTTATGTGACCCTAAAGTTCATCTGTTGAAACTGAACCACCCAAGGTGATGGTATTAGGAGGTTGGGCCTTTGGGAGGTGATTAGGTCATGAAGGTGGAGATCTCAAGAAAGGACTAGTTCCATTATAAAAGAGGCCCAAGGGAGCTCATTAGCACTGTCAGTCATGTGAGCACACATCAAAAAGATGGCTGTGCATGTATCAGGAAATAGGCCCTCACCAGACACTGAATTTGCTGGTGCACTGATCTTGGACTTCCCAGTCTCGAGAAAGATGAAAAGTAAATTTGTGCTATTTCTAAGCCATCTAGTGGACAATATTTTGTTATAGCATTTCAAATATAATAAGAAAAGTTTTACTTGATACAGGGTTTGCTCAGTGCTGGGGATGCAAATAATGAGACCCACAATCATAGGACAAATATCTGTATAATTTGAAATTAAATCCAGATTTATTATATTTTAATATACCTATATCACAAACTGGGATAGATGAGAATTTTAGCCTTTTAGAGCTCCCATGGTTTTTGAATATCTGGACCCGAGGCATTGTTTTCTCCTGCTGTCCCCCTTCACTTACGCTCACTGTGCCTTGTGGCCTATGTAGACTATGACTCCCTTAAATTCGTATCTCTATCTCAGTTCTTGTCACAAACTATCCTCTTTTCTCTGTGTGAAAATTATTTACTCATATATTTCCATCTTTATTCAAATATTATATTCTTCCAAGAAGAAAAGTTAATGATACTGTTCAAGGTACCCATATAAAACTGATAATAACCTTCATTTTGTATTCTTGCTGCATTATAATATTTGTTAAAGGTGAGTCTTTTTCAATAGTGTGAGTGACTCAACATAGGGCTATATTTTTTTCACCTTTATAAACACATTGCTTGCCCAAAGGGATACCTATTTGTAGGAATGAATGACTCAACCAATCGATCAATCAATTAACAGTATCTGATGTATTATCACTTTTCTAAAGTGCCTGTACTTTCCTTGAAGGCAAACACTACTTATGTTTTGTTTATCACTCTTTTTTAAGAGAGAGAGAGGGACAGTGAGACAGACAGACAGAATCAGTTTTATTTAGTTTTTCATGTGGCTTTAATTGCTTCAACACTTCCTTGTGTACGTGGTGCTAGTGTTGAACCTGAATCCTCACGCTTGCCAGGCAAATGCTATAACCATTGAGCCACCACTCCAGCCTGTTTGTCACTTTTTACCACCTGAGAATATCTACCTACTCTTTGGCAAAACATTGATATCTTCATATGTGAACAAATTACTTACATCTATCCCTATTCTTTGTATAATTTTGACTGTGTCTAAATTATTGTAATTTTCATTTTTCTTATTTAAGAGGCATATATAAATTTTGTGATAATTTGTTTTCAATCTATAGCTATTTCTTACAAGCTTGCTCTGATTGCCTTATTGAAAAAGTCTCAAGCAGCACATTTAGAAGTATCCTAATAAAAAGTCATGAAATGGGGCTGGAGGGTGGCTTGACAATTATGGTGCTTGCCCATCATGCACGACCACGCAAGTTCGAACCCCAGCACCATGTACACAATGTAGTCTCAGAGCAATGAAAGTCGCATGAAAAACTAAATAAAATCGATTGTCTTTTTCTCTCGCCCACTTTCTCACTGTCCCTCTCTCTTTGAAAAGAAAAAGTCATGAAATGAAAAAAATATATACAAATGAGAAAATAAAATGATTTTTAGTTTAAAAGAAGCATTGAAATTTCTACTTCAAAAATTTACAGATTTTAAGGTCATCTAAAGAAAAGAATACATTTCCTATAAGTTAGCAATGAAGGCAAAATGGAATCCCCAAAAGTAGGTGTACTAATTGTTTCAATAAATAATTGGTATAAAATTCTTTACTAAAATTTCTTTCTTTAGGATAGCCTGACTAGATTCAGTACCAAGTACAACATAGATTATTCTTACGTGCTTGAAGATAGGAAGAATAACTGGAGAATCACAGACAGGTTCTGTTTATCCTTTGTGATTAAGAAAAAAACTAAATTCCTTCAAGCTTCGGAAGTTATTAAGTGAAATCTTCAGCGAAAGTGATTCTAATTAATTTTTACAAGTTATAAGCATGTTTCACATTCCTTAGAATTTGTGACCAGAAGAAAATAGATTAGATTAGTATGACACATTATGCTGTAGCATTACTTAAAATCTTTCCCATGGGAGCACTCCATTAAATTATGAAATGCAATCATAGATACAAGCAAAATTCTCAATTGGTTAATTCTGTGGATTAAATACAGGTTTGGGTAGTATACTTACACAGTACGTAAGCTTGTGATATTTCTGATAATAATTATCAATTAGTGACCTAATTATAAATATTCTCTTCTTCTAGAATTTTGTGCACATGTAATAAAATGTAAATAGTAGGCATTCTGGCTACTTTTATTTAACATGTTATGGGGAAAGTTGACATGCTTTTCACTCAGTGTGCAGACTAATGGAAAGGGGCTAACATTGTGTAATTCTGGCACTTTAAGCAGTGTAGATAAGGCGTACTAGTTTATTTGCTGAAGGCCTCCAACTCCTGGAAATACAGTAAAATGGGAAAAAATACTTATAGAATTATTAATCACTTAGTACTTCAGCAAAATAGTATGGTTCCAAGTAATGAAAGGTCTGGAGAAGAAAAAAATGTGTTCAAATAGCTGCCCCGATTCTATCAGTAGGTAAAGCCAAGATGATAATGGCCTTCAGAATTTTAAGTAATATATTTTATCTTACTCTGCTGGAATGCTCAGAAAGTCTAAGGACTCCCCTAATGGTTCCCTGCAGTAAGACTGTAACTAAAAAATTTAAGATGTTTTCTGTGTGCTTTATAGAAAAACATGACAACTACAGCTGAACTTGGCTTAATGAAACAAATGGTGTACCAGCCCCTTCTTATTCCCTGTTTGTTTTCTTCTTTCTTTTTCCCACCAACTTCACATTTCCCCATGATTTAATTGAATTTTTATGCAGCCTTTTGGAAAGGGTTTACATTCTGAAGGCTTAAATTAAACCTCAAAATAACTGGGGAAATCACTTACTGGAAATGTGCACATAATAAAAAATTTAAACCAGAGTTTAATATAAATTGAGTCAGAAATAGAGTTTGTATATTTAAAAATCAAATAACACTTTACTTATCCTAAGAATTAGGCAGCCTGAGTATAGTTCTTAGCATTTTAGAAAGATTAAGACATCCAAAGAAACTTAGGGAGGAAAAATATAAATACTTCAAAGTATTCTTTTTTACTTAACAACCTAATTTAGATAAACCCATCTACCTCTTCCCAATAACATAAAAGTCTCAGTAAATCAGGATAGGCAATTACTTTTTATTAATGTAGAAAGCACCACCACTGTCCAAGGTCTTAATACCCTGAGGACATGCAGAGATTTTTACATTATATGTGACTGTTTTAAATTTCCTTCCTTCCTTTCTCTCTTTTTCCTTTTTAATAGCACATCCACTTTTTCAAGCTACTTTTAATATATTTGGTGGCTGTTGAAGAGCTTCTGTTGGTTTGAAAAAATCCTTTCATTTCTTAGAACAATATAATCATAACTCAATTTTTTAAAAAATATATACATGTCTTAGGCTGGGCATGCAGCTCAGTAATAGAATGGTTGGCTAGCACGCCTGAGGCCCTGGGTTCGATCCCCAGTACCTAAGAAAAGAAAAAAAATAAAAAGGAAAAAGAAAGAAACTTCTACTTGGCATCTCCCCTCTCCCAACAGGAACCTGCTGTAAGTGGGAAGCCTGAGTGGGAAAATCACAGTACATTCCCAGCTTGACTTCTGTGGTTCTTCCCCAACTCTCCAGGACCTCCAAACCTCCCCCAACCCCCTGCCCTGGACCGCCTGGGATTGAGGAGGGGAAAGAATGAAACATGTTCTGGCAGGTCTTGTCTCTACCTCTGGAGGCTGTTTTAAGATGACTCTCTCTGAACATAGCTCACGCTCTTGTGCACACTTTTTTCAGGACTTTGGGAATCACCCTAGAAATATTTCAATGCTTTCCTCTTGACATACAACAGTTTTCTTTGATTGACACTTCACAGCTGTTCCTCACCTCTAGGAATGGACATCGCTTATCCCTTCGCTGGAACCATTCTCACTCCCTGGATTGCCCCTCCATACACATTTGAAATGTTTCCATGATAATTTTATCTCCTGTGGAGCTCACACTTAATCCTCAAGAAAATACAACATCTAGCCTCTACCATCAGTAGCAATTATAACCACATTATTTTTTTTTCTGATCCATGAACATAGGATATCTATATTTATTTGTATCTCCAGTTGCTTTCATTAATGATTGATAGTTTTCAGTGTACTCATCTAACTTCCTTATTAAATTGACACAGTGTTTTATTTTTTGAACTTATAAATATTATTGTTTTCTTTTCCTTCCTTTTTTTAAGAGAGAGGGACAGTAAGAAAGAGAGAGAGAGAGAAGGAAAGGGAGAATCAAATTTATTTAGTTTTTCATGTAGCCTTTGCTGCTCCAAAACTTCATTGTGTACATGGTGCTGGGGTTCGAACTCATGTCCTCATACATGCCAGGCAAGTGCTGTAACAGCTGACCTGCTGCTCCAGTTCCTCATTGTTTTCTTTTCTTTTTTCTTTCTTTCTTTTTTTTTTAAAGAGAGAGAGGGACAGTGAGAGAGACAGAGAAAAAGAGAAACAGCTTTATTGAGTTTTTCACATGGCCTTCATTGCTCCAACACTTAGTTGCATATGTGGTGCTGAGGTTTGAACCCAGGTCCTCATGCTTGCCAGGCAAGCACTAAAATCGCTGAGCCACCGCTCCAGCTCCCCTCATTGTTTTCTTGATTGCTTTTTTCAGTTATGTAACTATTGATGAAAAGAAATGAAGCTAATTTTTATGTTGATTTTGTGTTCTGCACTTTAATGGATTAATTTATTATTTCTAACAATTTTTTGTTGCAAGGATAGTCTTTAGTGTTTTCTATATAAAAGGTCATGTATTCTATAAATAGGAATAATTTTACTTCTTTTCTCATTTGGATATCTCTTTTCCTTGCCTGATTAATATTTCCAGTACCATGTTTCCTCCAGATTTTGAAGGAAAAGCTTTCCTTATTGATTAAAATATTAGTTGTGGGTTTTTCATAATGGTCCCACATACACATTTGTTAATAGATTTAATTATGAAAAGATGCTAGATTTTTTTCAAATGTTTTCCCTTCTGTTGGTTTTGGTGACCATGTGGCTTTTATCTTCATTCTATTAATGTTATATATTACATTATCATGTTGATTGATTATATGTTAAAGAAAACTTGCATTCTCACAGACAAACCAAACTTGGTCATGATATATAATCTGTTACATTGTTGCAGTCAGTGTATTAGTATTTTATTGGGGATATTTGAAGCAATCCCTCTGCTGGGTATAAAATCAAAGGAAATGTAATTAGCATCTCACAGAGATATCTGTAATCCCACATTCATGGCAGCATTATTCACAATAGCTAATTTTGAAAGATAAATGACAAAGTAATTATGGTATAAACAGTGGGATATTATTCAATCTGAAAAAATGAGATAATTTCATTTTTTTAAAATAGAAAATCAATTTTATTTATCTTTTCATCTGGCCTTCATTTTTCCAACACTAGTTGTGCATGTGATGCTGGGGTTCAAACCCAGGTCCCTGTACATGCCAGGCAAGTGCACCTACCACTGAGCTAAACCTAGAAGAGAATGTTAAGTGAAATAAACCAGATTCAGAAAGATAAATACTCATTATGTCATCTATACATGGAATCTTAAAAAGTACTAATATATAGGAACACAGAGTAGAGCAGTGGTCACCAGTGTGGGGAGCAGAGGAAATGGGGAAAAGGACCTCAGAGGATAAAACGTTTAGTTATGTAGGTTGAATAACTCTAGAGATTTAGTATACCCCATGAGGCTGTAGTTAATAATATTGTATTGTATAATGTAATTTTGCTAGACAGTGATCTAGGAAATGGCTTTTTGTGAAAGATACCTCTGGAATTAGGTGGAAAGTATCATTTTCTTCTTATGTTGAATTAACATAGTCTTTGAGGCAAGCTTTTGCTAATCTAGCTAAGAAGAAGTGGAATAATTCTCCAGGGACACTGAAGTATGAAGTTAATTTTAGCTGTAACACTCACAATAAATCAAAATAGTTTGAAAGCAATCCTGAATATTCCTAAGGTTAAAAACCAAGTAATATATTAAAATTAGGCTTATTTCTAGTATTAACTTTTTTAAATTGGTTCTTTTCAAATGTGCATGGAAATACAACATACAATGAAATAAATGTAAAAGCTTGGAGTATAACTTGTTCTAATTCAGTCTCCAGAATTTCCCCTTGCTCCCCAAATTCGTTCTCTTCTGTAGACTCTCCTAGTCTTTCTGTTATTTACTAATAGTTTTATTTTTTAAATTAGGGTTTTGTTGATGTACATTTTGATGAGACTCATTATGGTATGTTAATATATGAACCTAGAAAAGTTAAGTTTGCTGAAGACAGAGTAGACTATAAGGATTCCCCAGATTTTTGCCATATACAACTAAATTTCATATAAAGAATAAATGAAAAGATACCTACATTAAATCAATGCAAGGGGAATTACTTGATACCACTGTTAGGTAATTACTAAAAAGTTGTGCAGATGAGGGGAGATGAGCAAGTCTGCTACAAAAAAAATAGTACACCTAGTGAAAACTGTTTCTATGTAGTATAGAAAAAGAATGAAAGTCCACCATGTCCACCATTCTGAGAAAATAAATATTTTAAATAGGAAATTTGAAATTTCATTATGTTATGTATATTTTATTCAGTTACCAAAAATACACTTCAACATTTCAAGTTTTTTCAGCATGTTCAGAATTTTAATCTTATGTTTAATTGTAATCTTATAAATTATTACTGAAAATAGAAAAAATATTTAAAAAAGGGTAAAATAGATGTCTTTAAAGATCTAATATAAAAGATGTTTATAATTAGACTGGAAAATATTCAGTTTATATTTAGATAAATCTTAACTTTGCTCATTTCAGAACTAATCCATTTACCTATCAACTATATTAAAAATGATTTGAAATCCAATATCCATTCTTCATCAAATGCTTACAGAGTCAGGAACAATTCTGGGCACTCAGGATATATAGCATCAAAGAAAACATATAAAAGCCCGGCAGTCATGAACCTAATAACATGCGCCAAAGATAATTCATATTACAAAAATTAGGCCAGAAAAAAACTTACATAAGATACAAAGTGAGTAACTTTATAATTGCAGATAGGGAAATCAAAGAAGTTTGAATGTGTTGAGTTTTAAGCAAAAGCTCTAAAATAAGTGAGAGAGTTTTCCCTAAATGTGTGGGAGGAGAGCAATCTCTCCAGGCAGAGGGAACACCATATGTAAAATTTTAATCCATAATATTCCAAGAACTGCAAGAATCACGAAAATAACCCTGTGGAACAAGCACGAAATGAGTGCATGGATGCAGCTTCTATGCCTTGCAGGGCCTACAGGCTTAGCTTAGCATAGGTTGTGACTTTACTCAGAGGCACACAGAAAGACATCACAGGTTTTTGTGCAGAGGGGTGACATCATTTGACCTATATGTTTATATAATCTTCACTTTGTTTTATTTAATCACAGGGCAGGGTGGCAAATGAAGGGAGCCAAGTTAGGAGGTTACTAAAGCAGTGCAGGTGGAAGAAGACGATGTCGTGGACACTGGCCAAGGGTGGTCCATTTCTGGTGTGAATAAAGAATTTAAAGAATTTGCTGATGGATCAGAGCATTAAATAAAATGAAAAAGAAAGTCAACCAACACTCAGAGTTTGAGCAAATAGTTTGAGTGTGGAGCTGTAACTGATAGAGGTAAACTCTTCAGCACATTGCCTGACCCAGGCTAAGAGTAAAGGGCAGGGAATGAGTGTTTGACACATTAAAAAGTACAAGTACTTGGAGAATGCTAGGGAATGAGATTTGAGCAGAAGTGTAAGCAAATGAGATGCATGAAGTCAGTTTACAGGTTCTTCCTAACTACAGCTATTTTGTGTCAGTTTAGAAAAAGACAGAGCCAATATATCTATGCTACATGTATTACACAAACACCCAATATATTTTATATACCATAAACTCCTGACTCTGCCCTGCACCTCCAAATATTAAAAGAGAACTATTGATACAGGGAAAATAGAATGCCAAAACATTGAAAAAGAAAATAAAAATCAGGTATGGCAAGATTTCATGTATGTTTGAGTTCCTCATTGAAGAGCCCCTATGGTTAGCTCCACCCCATTCCTCCCACATATTAATTATAGAAGCTAAACATTCCCCCATTTTCCCTAAATTTTTATTGGACTTTTCATTTGTTTCAGAAAAATCAGGGTAAATTATCAACTTATAAGTACCTGAATGTGAATAATAATATACTGATGAGGATTTTTTTTTTTTAAAGAGAAAGGGACAGTGAGAGAGAGAGAGAGAATCAATGAATCAATTTTATTCAGCTTTTCATGTGGCTTTCATTGCTCTGACACTTCATTGTGCACGTGGTGCTGGGGTTCCAACCTGCCTACTTTGCATGCTACTTTGCTTGCTGTAATTGCTGAGCCAGGGCTCCAGCCACTTGATAGGGAATTTTAGTACTGAATCACACCTTTCTTCAGTATGTATTTAGTAAAGAACTCACATCGCTGCCTTAATTCCAGTCTGAGGTAGTCTTCCTTCATTATTCCGGCCCACTTTCATTGCATGATCTGCTTGGACACCTGCTGATCTGTATTTTATACTTTCCCCTACCATTTAGTATATCATTTGATGTAACTAATAATCTGGTTATTCTGCCTTTGCAATTGTTCAAATTTAGACTGTAAATCACAGTGTTTTATATCCCAGGAACTTCAGCTATTTTGTTTTTCATACCTACCATAAAAACACAAGAAACATTTCTAAGGAAGTTCACTCTTCCCTACTGTATGCTCCAAAAATTCACCTTTTTCAGCTAAGAGCTATCTTATGTTTCTGCGGTGCAATTGTGAGTGCATGTGTCTGTATATGTCTGTAGATGCCCATGGGCTCACATGTATCTTTATGAACTGATGCTTATAGAAGTATGCATGTACGGTATGAAAAACAATTACAGCACCCATCCCATATCACTACTATCCAGGTTAAGAAATGGAGCGCTGCCAGCACCTTACAGGTCACTCTGTCGCCTGTAATGTCGTATACACATGTGGCATATGACAACTTTCTTCTTCCCCCCACAGATGACCACTTTTCTGAATTTTGTGATAATCTATCCACTTATGTACGTACTCTCCTACTGTAGTTTCATAAATAGCACAGATTCTAAAAACCTCAGGCTGAATATCCTCTCAAAGAACAACTTCCTTGCTCAAATAAGAAACATTCTCTACTACAATGTCCCAAAATATACTGATACAGAAAATGAAGCATAAAACAGATTTCTTTTCTCCCCCAACTTCTCAGCATCTTATATATCCTAAAGATCATTTGCCTCTGCAAGAAGCATGTATCCTGCAATATGTTTGCCAAACATATTTAAATAAAAAAATCCTGTTCACAGAACATCTCTTATGAAATGTGAACAAAAATTGTTCGACAAATAGCCCCCAAGAACTTGGGGGTTTTAACTTTGTCACATTCCTTTCCTTGCCAATCTCTCCCTCATTCCCATCAGCTTGCAGTTTTGCCCACTCATAACTTTATTCTCACATAGGCATGTGATATAGCGTGCCATGTTGTTTTTTGGATGAGAATGGTTCTCTCTGGAAGCCCAACTACCTTGATGCTGCCCTCATTTATGGCCCCTGGAAATTCTCTCTTTACATTTGTATTGACCCCTGGATTCATCACAGAGACTGGGACTATAGCAATAAAATGTCCACTCAATAATCTGGATTTAACTGTGTAGAGATCAAACTCAGCTTTTTAAAAACCTATGGTAAAGCAATCTCCCATTGCTATTACAATTTGAAAGAAATATTTGAAAATTATATTTCAAGACGAATATGTTTCTCCTATGGTAACTGTCTTATCATTTTATATATTAAATTATAAATTAGATGCCATATATATTTTACAGGAAATCCATGCTCAGTGTCCAGTAAAATTAAATTAAGTTTTCAGTATGTCAGCTTTGGATATCTCAGTTTATTTTTTAACACCTGAAGAACTGAAGGTATAAGGGTATTTGGTTATATCTCTCCTTATGTGTTGTTGATTTTAGACACTGACCTGAATTTCTTCCAGAATTTCCAAAACCCTTGAGCATCTATATACTTTGATGCTTGCCCCCTTGCCGCCATTCTTCTGAGCAAACAGCCTGATATTTCCCCATTCTGTTTGCAGCTGCCAGCTGTACAAGGTCAACATGTCTCATATGATAAAGTGGCTACTTCTCTCTGAGCTCCCTTGACATGCATTAGGATGCACACTCTCCCACTCTTAGAACAGCATTGAGAATCAGCACAGACTGTCTACTCTGATAACTGTAAACAAAAATTACATTTTATTTTGCTGGCTAACAAGAACTTTGGCTGACTTTTTAGATGAGATTTTGAGCCTGCGGCACAAACACACAAATGTTTTTGTGAGAGCTTATACATCAAAATCACTGCTTTGAGTCTAAAACTAATTTCTCAACATTTTTTCAGTATGTCTTACAAGTCAACTTAGAGGAGAGCAATATAGCAGGAATTGTAAAACGGCATGTCATGAAGTTTTCTTAAACAATGCCATTCACTTGAATTTTATGCAGAATTCTGTTCAAATAACTCAGCTTCACAAAAAGGTTTCCTAGATGCAGGGGGTGGGGGTGGGGAACCTGTTACTTTATGCAGTACATTCTAACCATGTTCAAAGATGACACACGATTTAAACCAGAACATCATATTTTTAACATGATTAAGGAATTTTCTTTTTATCTTATAATCCCTGTTTTGAAAGTAGCCATAACAAGGAAATTCTTTCATGAAAGGAGAATAAAGCTTGAGGTGTCACTCATCTAAACACTTATGAAGAAATAAAAAGTGATTGTGAAAGCCCTAAGGAATGTATAGAAACTGTTCATAGTTCCTAACGTAGCAAGAGGGTGATATTATCCATGATGGTGGTGATGATGATGATCATAATTATAAATGTCCAATATCTAAGAGGAAATATGAAGATAAATTATGAACTAATTTGATATAGTATCAGTTGGTTTAATTATCTCCAAGCTAATTAAAAATAATTGTTAACAAATTTTAGAATGTATACAATGTATATACAGTACATATACCTATACATTCACACATACAAACACATATAATGTGTATGCACACATATACATATGTTCTACCATAATTCCTGATTCCAGGGCTCCTTTTAGTTTGTCATGCTTCAAATTGAACTAAGTTAATAGAAAGCCTAGTCAACTATACTGTATATGGTAGACAAAGAAAGGTAAATATAAATAAATGTAGTTTAAATATAGAATAACAGATTTACATCTAAAATTCATTCTGGAGAACGAAGATGCAATCCATTAAATATCAAGAAATAAAGGCATGGGGCTGGAGAGATGGCACAGCAGTTGGAGTACTTGCCTGGCATGCACAAGGACTTATGTTTGAATCCCAGCACCACATACACAATTAAGTGTTGGAGAAACAAAAACCAGGTGAAAAGTAAATAAAATTGATTATCACTTTCTCTCGCTCTGCTTCCCTCCCTCTCTCTCTCTCTTAAGAAAATAAAGGCATGATCTTTACAATGAGAAAACCATTTAATTATGATAAAAAAGCAACACAAAAATTGTAGAAAGTACAGAGAAAATAGTAACATGAAGTTTGAAATAAATGCACTGCAGAGGAGCAAATAAAGCATAGGCTGTACTTATATAGGTTATTGCTGGAACTTCCTTATTTCAGTTTACTGAGGTATAGTTTACGAATAATAAAATGCAGCTGTAAGGTGTTCAGTTTGATCAGATCTAACAAATACATTCACCAACATGTCCCCATCACAATCAAGATAAAGATCATCACATTCATGCCAAAAAATGTCTCTGTGCCTCCCTTGCTGTCAGTCAAATACAGTATTGTGCTCAAGCAGTCACTGATCTGATTTATGTAATTAGATACTAATTCTGCCTTTCCTAATTCTTCATACAAACAGGACCGTACAATAAATACTCTTTGTGCCTTGCTTATTTTGCTCAGTGTGATGGTTTTCAGATTGTGTTTTCTATTGCATGAATCAGTCATTTGTTCTTGTTTATTGATTTCAACAAATGACTGTGCCACATTTGTTCATCCATTCACTGATGATAGATATTTGTGTGGTTTTGGTTAATACGACTAAAGTTGCCATGAATGCTGATGTACAATTAGAGGACACATTTATAAATTCTCTTAAGCAAAAAAAAAAAAAATAATAGGCAGTTTTATTTCTGGACTATTGTCTAGCCTTATGCTGAGCAGAACCTTGATTAACTATAGCATTATAGGAAGACCTAACATCATGAAATGTAAGTTCTTCAACTTTTTCCTTTCTTCAAACTTGTTTTGGCTCTTCTAAGTCTCTGAATGTTCTTCTAAATTTCTGAAATAATTTACCAATTCCTGATGGGATTCTGAATGGGAATGCTTTAGATCAATTTGAGGAAAACTTGTTTTTGTAACACTGACTTTCTAATACACAAATTTAATATATCATTCCACCCATTTAATTATTTCACATCTTTAATTTTTGTGACTTTCTGTATATACTTTTTGTTAAATTTATCCCTAAGAATTTCATGTTTTTAAGGTTATTATAAACAAACCACTTAAATTCATTTTCCTGTTTCTGATTGCTAGTGTTCAGAAGTTCAATTAAATTTTAGGTACTTCATCCTTAACAATCCTTAAGGTGCTATCTCCTTAGCAATGCTCGTAGCTAGTTGGGGCTTACTTCAAGATTTTCTATATCACCTTGTCTGCTTATTCATTTGATTTTTACTTATTTTTCTTCATTTATTATGATGAGTAGGTCTCCAAATTAATATCAAATAGAAGTATTGAAATTGAAATTCATGTAGTTTTTCCTGATATATGCTATGGGAATATCATTAAGCCTGATGCTAGCTGTTGGTGTCACATAAAAATCTTTGAAAAGTCAGAGTTTTGTTCTATTATGATTTTGCTGTAGTTTTCACTGTGAATAGTTTTAACTGTTATAAATTTGCTTTCAGATATACCTGTTGTTCTTTTTGCTATAAAAATGAGTCATATTAAATGTTAAAACATTTTTAAATGTTAAAACTACTTCAGATTTCTGGGAGAAAGTCTTCCTGGTTATAACGTTCTATTCTTAGTTATAACTGGGTATGTTTTCTAATATATCTGGAGAATTTTTCCTTCTACATTCCTTTACCATATTGGTCTGTAGGGTTTTTAAAACATTTTAATGACTTTATAAAATTTTAATATCAAGTAATACTGATCCCATAGGATGAGTTTGGAAATATTTCTAATATCCTTATTTTATTAATAAGATTGTGTAATATTAAGTATTTGAGAGACTGTGCCAATAATGGGAACAGGGCTTAGAGTTTTCCTTCATGAAATGGGCTTTCAATTAAAATTTTAATTTCTTTATTGAATTATATTTTCTATTTATTTTGTATTGGTTTTTTAATAAGTATATGTCATTAAATTTTTCCATTTAATCTAAGTTGTAAAACTTATTTCTGTATAAATTGTATAACTTATAAATTTACAAGTACTCTAATTTAGCTCCACTCAAATCTTTGAAATTTCAAACTCTGATACTCAAAGGAATTTTTAAACATTGACTGACTTTGTACCATACTATTTTATAGCCTCAGCAAATACATGTCTTGTGTCTCTCTGAACCAAGTTATCCTTGAAAATTTCATAATAGTATCAATAAATTTTCAGTAATTCTCCTTGTAAGGCATTTATGTCTAAAAGATATGATCATTGTATATTCATTTTACCAATAATATAAATGATTCTTTATGTGAAGAAATATCTAGGCTGCATATTTTTGTTAGGTGCATAAAAAACATTTAGAAAATCCTGAGAGAAAAGAAAATTATATTTCTTTGGACCCACACCTAAAGGATTTCTATAGTTTACTTCTTTGAAGGCAAATTGTTGGCACAAGTGATTTTTCAAAACACCAAAAAAGAAGTGATTAATATTTTTCAAAGAGAAGAAAAATACAAATTATTTTTTATCACAAATATTTAGTCTTTGAAATATTGTGATTTCTCAAGGTTGAAATAGGGAAGTTTGTTTAAGACCTCACAGCAACAGAAGAGCCACATAAACTGAAACCTCGGATAATAAAAATCCTAAATTTAGTCATTTGTCTTTAGGGTTTTCATAAGTGATACATTGGGGACAATTATTTTGTTACTTCTCTTGTTTAAATCATCACTTATTTCTTTCTATAGTTTATGATTTCAGTTGCATGGTAGGAATTAAGAATGTGGAGTTTGTTGTCAAGTACTGGAATCACTATTCAGTAGAGTTTTGTATACTTAGCAATTCAGCAATTCACTGCCTCTTTAAGCCTCACATTCCTCATAGGTATTTCATGCATAAAAATCATGCTTTCTTTTTGACATAATACAAGTAAATTAGAATTGTCACAAAATATACTCTAACTCAAGTTTCAGTAAATAGTAATGATAATGATATTAAGATTTCCTGTTGATTCTTCACCTTTTTGTTTTGTTTTTCTTTTTAACGTTTTTAAATAAGCGGATCATTCATCCATGCCAAGTTCTGTTCAAGGCCTTACCTGGTATCAACCAGGATATAATACTAATTTTTAGATTTTTTAAAGGATGGTAAAAAGAAAGAAACAAGCAAAAACAATAAAGAAGATGTGGCAGGTGTCTAATGGCCTGTAAGCCTAAAATATTTACTATCTGACCTTGATAAAACAGGTAGCTGGCCCCTTATTGAGTCACATACTATTAATATACAGATTTAATTTTGTGTTTAATCAATATTATTTATCTTTACTTCATCTACCTGAAGAAAAAAAGAAGAAAGAAAAGAATTCATTAATCACATAATAACCTGAAATTTGATTAACTGATTCATTTTTAGTTAAATAAATGTAAAAGAGTAGAAAGAAGAAAACCAATTTTAGGATCATGTTTTTAGCAATACAGATAACATTTGTATATATGTAGTAGGCCCTGTTTAATATGAGTTTTTTTAATATTTTAAACTAAATCATACAAAATATAATAAATAATGGAGTAGTTCATAAATGGTGACAAATTTTCCATTCAATTGAACAAAACCAGGAGAAAACTATTGAAATCTACTTTGTCAATCAAATGATGTTACTGATTTTATAATTAATTGGTATGGCTGAAAAATGTCTCCCTGTTTCATCAACTTTACATTTTTTGAAAAAAATAAAAGTTTAAAAAAATCAATAAATCTAAATAAGAATTTTATTTAAACTTAGTAGAATTCTAAAGTAATCTTCAAGATTCCCAGTTGCTAGGACACACATATCCGCTTCCGGTTACTCAAAGACTTGTGCAAACACTGTTGTTAAGTGACATAGCAATATCGATGTTCATAGCAGCACAATTTACTATTGCTAGGCTATGGAAACAACCCCAGTGTCCCTCACAGGAAGAATGGATCCAAAAACTGTCGTACATTTATACCATGGAATATTACACAGCAATTAGAAACAATGGCATTGCAGGCTTCGAGGGTAAATGGATGGTTATGGAAGAGATCATGATGAGTAAAATCAGCTTAACCCAGAGATCTAAGGGTCGATTGTTTCCACTCATCTGTGGAGGTGGGGACTAGACCCTGGACAATGAGAAAGTTGGTCTAGAAACATGAATTAAATTCAGATAAGATGTAATGTTTTACAATTTAATACTATTTTTAGAGTTATAATGGGAAGAGGAAGGGAGGGATAAAGGAGGGTAATTGGGGGGGGGCACTCCTGGGGACAGTTGCAATGTCCAGAATATATACACATCTTATACACATTTTATATTGTTTTGTTAAAATCTTGTAAGGTTGCTCAAAAATAAAAAAATTTAAAAAAAAGAATCAAATAAAGGATTTTTTCAACTTAAAAAAAATTTTTACAGATTTAAATAAGGTCCCAAATTAGTTGAAATTTTAATACAAACATTGTCTACTGAACCTGAATTAATGAAACTGGTATCAGAATCAGGAAACCAGAGATTCCACATAAAGAAAAATGCTGTATAGGTTTGGAAGATGGTGGTAAGAATGTGGGTGATTTCTAACAATGTTTCCATCTGACTGTGATGAAACAAGAGTGTCACTTCTACAGTCAAAAGGAACTAAAACTTACCCAAGCTTTGAATGATGTTGGAAGTAAAGTCTTTCCCAGGGCCTCTAGCCTTGTAACCAGCTTGTCTAACAATTTCATTTTAGTCTGTGAGACCCTAAGCAGAATCCAGTCATTCTATGTTGAGAATTGTGTTCTATACAACTCTGAGAAAACTGTTATCATTCTGTTAAGCTGAGCTTGAATATTATTTAGAAAGAGAAAACTAATACAAATAGATATTTTAATGTCATATTTCTTCTATTTGTCTTTTTTATTATTCAAAAGTTTTAAGTTTGCCAATTCCATTCATATGTTGCTAGCTCAATCTGAACGGTAATATTACCTGAATAACAGTGATTGTGTTACACTTTAAATGAAGTACAATGTTCTTAAATTTCAGAGTTTCTCAAGCAGATAAATAGTAGACATACTTACGATGTCATCACTTCGTTATTAAGTTGTCTGTCTTTTCAATCTCAAAGTCACAGTACAAAATTTTAAATGTCCTTACTTAGAACTGGACAGATGGCTCAACAGTACAGCTCTTGCCTGGCATGAACAAGGACCCTGATTCAATTCCCAGCACCGTTGGGATAAAAAAAACAAAAAACAAAAAATAACAAAAAAAAAAATGGTGCTCCTTTCTCTCTATTTCTCATGGGGGCTGGAGCAGTGGCTCAGTGTTTATGGCACTTGCCTGGCATGCATAAGTACACTGGTTCCATCCCCAGCACCCACATGCACTAGCTAAGTGTCAGAGCAATGAAGGCCATGTGGACAACTCAATAAAAATTGATTCTCTCTGTCTCTGTCTGTCTGTCTGTCTGTCTCTCTCTCTCTCACTGTCCTTATCTCCTCAAAAAAAGAAAAGAAAAGACTATACTATGGTCAAATGCATTTATTCCACAGAACATAAAATAGGTTATTTTCAAAAAATTTTAACATTTTAACATTTTTCAAAATTTTTAATATTTCCAATTTTGAAACTTTGACCAAGAAACAGGAGACTCTGAATCATATCCAGTCATGATTTCTTTTTTAGACACAAAAGGTAGAAAGACAAAATATAAGAACTTATGATATCAATACCAACTAGACGATGTTTAATATTGTGGTATGTGAATTTTGCCATGGATTCATAAATATAATTTTTCCTGAAGGCAAATGTGTTAGCCAGGGCACTAAAAAATTACTACAGTTCTGCTTTGAAAAATGTTTGCCCCAAGACATGTTTTATGAGTTCTAGAAAGTATCTTGTTGTCACCTACCTACTGTGGAAATGAAGGGACTGATTGACAGGAAAATATCATGTGTAGAATACACTCCACTAAATTGGAAATATTATTTTGTGCTTCATGCAAAGCATTTTATTAGCATTACCTTCTTGGCTACCAAATAAGTACCATCATTATCCCATATCAGAGATGAGTACATTGGAGTTTAGCAAGGTAGATAATTTGCCAAAGATCACATGATCAGCAAGTTGTGCCAGAATTTCAGTCACACCTACTTTCTTTGGTTACCTACTACCTAATTCTCACTTTGCCTGAATAAGAGGAATTGGAAACTTGAAGTTGAATGATGTTATTTCATAAATGCTTATGCTTTTAAGCATATTAGAAAATTTTGTATTTAACAGGTTGTCAGTTTTAAATTTGAAAATTTGGAAATTTCAGAAAAGCAAATTGGTTTTTATTAGTGCATTGTAGATATACACAATATTGGGATTAATTCCGGTATAATCATATATACATGGCATATACTTAGCTCTACTTCAGTCCCAAATAGTTCCCTCCCATTTTCTCTCCACCTGTTCCCTTTCTTCTACTCTACTGGTTTATTTATTGTTGTTTAAAATTATTGCTTTATAGGTACATATAAAGGTAAAATTCACTATAGTATATTTATACATGTACTCAGTATACTTTGGTCAAATTCATTTCACCTTTCCTCTCTTTTCCATTCCTCCTCCCTTCCTCTCATATATATAATTTTATATATAGATTTTAATAAATATATATAGATTCCAATATGATATTCAGTTTTCCTATTATCTTCTAACATTACTAACTTTTTAAATGGTACTCAGTGAATATATACAGATAGATTACAATTCTATAAAATTGGTGAAGCTCTGTAATAAGGTCAGCAAATGCTACATGTGCAGTTCTCCATGAAGTTTCATGGAGAGAATCTGTGTCCTGCTATCCTTAACTACAGGTATGCACAAATAAGGTCAAACAGATCTAATTTATTCATCGTGATACCAAACACTCTAAACACTGACTGTTTTTCTACTTTTTTTTCTTACCTATTGATAGTTCTGCAATGATTCTGAATTTGCCTGTTTCTTCTCTAGTTGTGCTAAGCTTTTCCCTATTCTACTTTGGAACTAAGAGATTGTACGCATGTACACGGAACTATATCTTGCTAGAGGAACATTTCATGAAAATTTTCTGGTATCTTTTAAAAAATGTCTTACCCTAAGTTTCCTTGCTCTGACTGACAGTATTATAACTATTCCATCCTTCATTGATTAGGTAGATGCTAACTATATTTTGCTATCCTTTAACTTTTCTGTGTCCTTATATTTCTTCTAAGGCCCATATATGTGCACTTTATGTTTAATCCAATTTTAGAATTCTAGGTTCCAAACAGACTATATAGTTAACTTATACCTCAAATTTATGAATAGAAAATTTTCCTATTTGTTTTCTATTGCGTATACATAAAATCAATTTCTTTTTGTTGAATAAACAAATGGACATATTACATCTTATCTGTATATTACTTCTTATTTCTTTATTTAACAAAGAAACAAAAAATACTATCTCCTTCTTTGCTGTTCTCACATCACCTAAAATTCATTCTGATCTTTTCCCTTTATTTTATTGTTTATCTAGAAGTTATAATATGACTCCTGTATTTATTACATTTTAATATAAAATTTATCTCCTCCCCATCAAATGTTATAATATTTGAACTCCTTAATTACATCATGCCCATCTTTATTTTAATTATTTTATGTACCTTGATTATACATGTAAATACAAGATGCTATATTTTGTGTAGGTAATATATGTTTACATTTATCTATATATTTGCCCTCATTTCTTCCTTCATTTCTGTGATTCTTCTTTAGATTTAATTCCATCTACCTAAAGAACTTCACTTTATGATACCTTTTTATTAAAATTCTTCTGGTGCATTAGTCTTTTAGTTTTTATTAGCTGAAAATGTCTTTATTTTGTCTTACTAGGGTTCACTTGAAGGTAGTCTGTCCTTTTACTCCTCTGGTTGTTTTGTTGAATATTCTATTTATCTTTGGATTATGATAGTTAACACCAATAGTATTGTTCAAAATCATGTATAACATTGTAAATTGGACTTTTCCCTTATATCGTATGTGTGAGAGAAAGTAAAATATATGTAGTATACTATAATAGTTCAGTCATATTTTCTCTTATGTAGAGTATTAGAATTCATAAATTTAAGTGTATTAAAACAAAAAATCATAAGATTACGAGTTACATTTAAAATATTTCTCAAATATATCTAATATGTGACTGATTTTTATTCTCTTTAAATATTCCATCAAGTGGAAATAAAAATTACTCTCACAGGTTATTACTCGACATCTGTTTTATTGACTTTTCTTCCAAAGACATGGATATACATATTTGTTATATAGTCTCAAAAAGTTCCTCAGAAAATGGATAATAAAAGGTTTATGTTCCGAAGCCATTATTAAGCAGTAGCAGGATAAGTGATACTTTTACAAAGTCATCCTGCATAGTGGTTTTTCTATTCTGTTCTCTCTTACATGGAAAGTTTGTTCCAAGACTAAGATAGCATTGTCCATTTCTGAACATTTATTGATGAAAAGAGAATATGCCTTTCTCACCGTCATGATCCTATCACAGTATCTTGTAAACAATAAGAGCTCAAAGAAGAGTTGTTGCAAAAATAAATGAAGATATGAATGGATGAATGAATGAATGCATTTGAATCTGGGTTCTCTGATTAATTACTCTCTCTTTCCAATTACTTATTTGTCTTTATCTGGCCTCCATAAAGTTTTATACTTATTAACCACCATTTGTGTTCGTCATGTTTTCCTTATGTATGATGATTTTATGAGGGACAGTTTGTGTGAGGTACTGATTGACATATGGTCCAGTCTCTGTATCTTGCCACAGAATGTCAGTTGTGGGGGAGACAGTGAGGATCTTTTTGAGAGCAAAGAAACTAAATTCTCCAAGGTCAATTTTTTAAAAGACTGATGTTCCTTGGTCTAATATGTTTTATATGACACTTGATATGAGAGGATGAAATGTTTCATATATTTATCATGAAATATTGAAGAAAAGCAGAATGAGTTGCTATGCTTCCATAATAAATGGCAGAGGGAATATTGTCAACAAACAGAAGCTGGAAGACAGAGGAACTCAGTGAGGCCGTGCTCTTCCTTCATACCTAAGAAGCACATAATATAATACAAGATCAGATTGAGATGTCATCAAGGAGTACATCAAGTCGTAGGGAAAAGGAAATACGACAGAATAAAATCTACAGCAATCACTGAGTTTTAAAAGTTCCCATCCTTATGACTGAAGTTCCCAGAAGATTCTTTTGGTACACGGGTTTTATTTCTCTGATTAAATTTTCTGATTTGCATATATTTTCCAGCATTGCAATAAGCAATTGATTGATTCCAGTAACTTAACCATTCCTTTCCTTGGTCTCTAGTCAGTCCTATATTGCTGTGATTAAGTGATTCTCCAAACATATATTTAACTATACTATAAGAAATGTTGACACAGTAGAAGAGTAAGTACATTAACACTAATGGAGCCTTCAATGAATATGAGAATAGGTCTTATCTCATAGAGATCTTGAACATTAGTAAAACAGTTCAAATACTAAGTGTTGAGCAACTCAGCCATTTTTAAATGTGCAAATTACTAATGCAATAAATAAACAAGGCTACTAAATATTTCCACTTTAGTTTAATTTTCCAATTTTCAAAAATATATAATATAAAACTTTCTGCAGATTTATATTTTATGGCGTTGATTTATATGTAGTTTGTACTACAGTAGGCAGAGTTGGCTTCTTCTTGTTGTTCTCTTTTGCTTTATTTTGCTGATACTTTCAAATATGCCCAATCTTACTTTTTTAAGCCTTTGTCATAGATTTGGACTGAAAGTAATCTTTAGCACATTTTCAACTAAGATGCTTTGTGCCTTGAGAAAAAAAAACAATACCAATGCACAAAGGATAATGCTGAGGAATAGAATCATTTTAACCTGCATAATCCCTACCCCTCAAGCAGTTCCAAACAGACTAGGAGTCAGATAATAAGTCCAAAGGGATATGTGTCCTGGAACCCTATTGAGGAGAATTCATTAGTACATCAATTTGTGATCAGAAACAATGTATTTGAGATGTTTGTTTATGTCCTATGGGCACATTAGCAAGTTAATTTGGCATCATACTCAAATGAAATAAACAGGTTGACCCCATTCACAATCAACTATATTCACAAAATAGATTTCCATCTTTCATGTATTGGCAGCGTGTCAGCCTTCATACAGAAGAACTGGCATAATTACTGAAGTCTTTCCTTAATGGAAACATTTTACAAAAGTAGTAGTTGTTTAATCACAGAATTGAATTAAAATATTAAAATTTCCCCTGTTAAGTATACCATAAGTGTACTGGGATTCTGGCAAACAGGAATCACATAATAAATAAATTAAAGCCTGATTTTAAGTTCATTATTGAAATAACTGTAAATAAAGGCAGCAGGATAGGAAATGGAAAATAATTATAGAAAATCATAGTTCACTAAGGTCAAATTTCTCTAATTTCCGCAGGTGTTTTCTTTGCAAATCCTATAATAGCCAATCTATCTTATTCTCCAGATATTGAAATTATTTGTTTTCTATGTGTGGTTTCTTGAATGATGTACAATAAAATGACTTAAGACCATATATAAAATATTGCTAAGCCCTTGGGAGAGAATAGCATTAGCCAGGTATACATGATTCGCCAAGATTTTGAAAAAGAAAAGGAAAGTAGATTTTTATGCTACAAGTATTTAAGTCATAAGCCCTTCTAAACAATATAGGAAGCATGAATACAACATAGCCAGTCTTCAAGAATATGCTCAGGTATACCTGGACCCATCCTGCAAAATGTCCTCTTGGGTGTTTCACACACCCACTTACCCTATCTCTGCTTCTCTAGGCAGAGAACAACGGTAGAAGCAGCAGCGTAAGAACATGCAATACTCCAACAAAGTAAGCCAGGTACGGAAAACCACCACATGAAAACTCAAATGCATGGAAGTAAGGAGTAGAATGGGGGTTACCAGAGTTTAGGGTGTAGAGATGTGGACTGGGAAAGGGACAATACTAGTCCAGTAGTACAAAATTTCAGTTAAGAGGAAGAAGTTCTAGGAATCTGTTGCACAGCCCATTAACTATACTTAATAATAATGTATGATTTAAAATTACAAGAAGAATAAATTTTAAATTTTCTCACAGTTAAGAAATAATAAAGTATGTGAGCTGATGTGAATCTAATTTAATAATTTCACAATGCATATGTTTATAATAACACATTGTACCACATAAATATGCACATTTATTATTTCTCAATTAAACTAAAATATGAAAATCAGAAGAACATGGTTAAAAGACAGCTATCTTGAGAGCTAGAAGAATCACAAATGAGAGAACTGAAGATAAAACTTTTAGTTAGATATCTTAAGGTCTCTTTTTCATTCATGAATTTCCACTGTTCTCTTTCTTTTTCAACGTAACTAGTGTAGAAGTCTCCCCTTTAATACATGATCTCACTTTCCATGGTTTCAGTTTTCCAGTCAATTGCGATTCAAAAATCACAATGAATGACTCCAGAAATGAAAAATATTGTTTTAAATTGTAAGCCACTCTGAGGCACATGATGGAAATATCTCTCTGATATGTTCCACCCTCCCTGGACTATAATCATCCATTTGTCCAGTGTATTCATGCTGTAAAAATCACCTATTTGTAAGTACCTTAATGTCCTTTCAGTTAACTGATCAGCTACCATGGTACTGAAGTGCTTCTGCTCAAGTAACCTTATTAGTGCCTAATGCTAAATCACAATGCCGAGGCATTCACCCTACTTCATCTCATCATGTAGGCACTGTATCATGTCATTGTCCCAAGAAAAAGGGTGAGTACAGTATGATAATTTAGCTACAATAATTTTATTACTAGTCATTATTAGTCTCTTTCTGTGACTCATTTATAAATTAAAATGTATCATTGATGTGTGTGTATAAAAATAGTGTACATAGGATTTGTTTTCATCTGCATGTCTGGAGGGTCTTGGAACATATACACGTGGAAAGTAGGAGACTATTGTATCTTTACTCCCTCTCCCTGCACCACTCCTACCACAGAGGCCAACTCAAAAGTGGGTAAGTTACAGAGCATCTGTTCCATTGTCAATCCATTGCTAAATGTTGCTGATGGATGGCTTTCACAGAAATAGTTAATGTTTTGAAGATAAATCAATTAGGGGGGGAAAGAGACTTTAGGAAGAATTCATGAAGCCATGAACATTTGTCTACTATTTCAAAAGCCACAGATTTGACTCAAAACAATTCCTAATCAAGCTAATTTTATATTCCATATGAGAATGTTTGATGATGTTGAGAGAGAATGCACAGTCTTCTAATTTGATGTGACTTCAAATTAGAAAGGATGTGGAACCAGTGAATGGAACATAAAGAATGAACAAAGCAAGTAATGGGGTATGCATTAATTCTTGGTAAGCTATTCACATTCAGAAAAACTACATATCCTCAAATACATGTTCGACCGGAACAGATCTTGATTATCTTATTTACATAGAAGGTGTGTGTACATCATAAAGGATTGGAATTACATTGTCAACTCACAAGGACTTTTGAAGGTCAGGCCTTCCTGTTCTCTGAGACATTCACTATTTACTCAGAAAAAAATGATGCCTAACAAAGTTATTCCCTACTTGTCCAGTACGAATAGGCAAAAACCTCTCTCCAAATTGTTTATAATCTATAACTGTGTAACAAGCACTTTCCTTCACTTCCCACTCAAGGTAATTTCTCTTGAACTTGTGGACAGCATTTTAAATTTCTTATTTATGTAGGGAAGCATGTTGAACATCTAACTGCACTTAACTAGAAGACATTCTTTCCGCATTCTCTTGTATCATTGCCTAGCTGGACCTATTCGTCTGGATCCCAAGTAAATTGCCAGCAATGATCTGATTCTGCTGATTTCTCGTCACTGGTGACTACTCCTACTTTACTTTGGATGTCAAATATGCAGTTTGGTTCTTACATGAATCAAGTAATCCAATAACATACACTCTAACAAAAAATATTAAATAGGAAGAAACATTGCCTAGGGAAAAGGTTTCTGTAAGACAGCTAAGGGCACAACATGGCTGAGGCTTATGGAAAGAAGGAGATTGTACAAATTAGTTCAACCTAGAGAGCAAATGCACCCACTTGGTAAATCCTGATTCTGAGGTACAAAATTAAAACTTATATTCACCTCAATCTGAACAGTTATCTTTCATTATAAATTAACTTATTTTGCTCAGACTTAACTCTTTTTCTCTAGAAGAAATAGCCAAAGAAGGGTTGTGGATATGCTCAATTTTTTTACACTGAAGCTCATAGTTAAAAAAATAACATCCTCATCTTCTAACATGCCTTTATATGAGCTATATCTTTATTAAGCAAATAAATTTCTTGAATATTTCAATAGCAGATTTAGCAAAATAACAATGACCAAAATTTAAAAGAGAAAAGCCCACAGCTGGTTACATAAAAAAGCAATACAAATGTCATATTTAGAATATGACTAGTAGATTGTGACAAACAAAATACACATTTAGTGAAATGTTTCCATATTTGGAAACAAAAGTAAATATAAATAATTTAAAATTTGTTTTTGTACTAACATTCAAACTTTGAAGGATGTGAGTTCTGCCAATTATTGGCAAATATGTCAGAGAGCCTTGATACATTTTTGGTATTTTTGTATTATAATAAAACATTAATAACAACAATAAATTATTAACCCTTATTGAGTAAAAATGCATCTGGCATGCTATTCACTACTTTACATTCATTAAATATTGAACCTTATAATAATCCTACAAAACTTCTACTATTGCCTTCATTTATATCTGTTATCACTCATGTAAATGTTAGATATCAGTAATTTCATGTAAAATATTATTTTTTTTCTAGGACAGTGTGACTAAAGATATGATATTCACCCATTTTTAAATCAATAAAACATCTAGCTATTTTATGGTATACCAAATAGTGTGGGGATTATACATTAATGGAAGCAGTTTTAATCATGCAATCCTAAAATACTTAATAATCAGCTGGCTGTTAGTGCCCCTGGGTTCTTGATTTCAGCCTGGGTGTATAGAACTGGCTTGTAAGATGTGAGTCAGGACCCAGACACTCCATTGCGAGGAGGTCTCTGATGGACCTGCGACAGGAAGCCCCTGGGAGTGTGGTCCCCGCCACTTCTTGAAAGTCAGTTGGTCTTCTGGGTTAGATGCCCCTGGCCCTGTGAGCTACTGAGCTGGGGGGTGGGGGACACTGGAGCTGCAAGGATGCCAGCAGCCCCCAAGACAAAGAGCAGGCACCCAGAGCAGGCAGCACAAGTTGGGTGCAGAGAGAGCCCCAGGAGCCATGCATTCAGACAGCCTCAGGCACTATGAGTTCAGGGCAGAGAGGGTCGCAAGATCTGTGCATTTGGGGCATAAGTGTCTCTCAGGCACCATGAAATAGGGGCAGAGACAACCCAGGAGCCATATGTACTGTGGGTTGGTTAGGGCTTTGGACCTATAAGTTTAGGGTAACATCTGCCCCAGGTGCCAGGAGTTCACAGTAGCCAATGACCCCATGAACTGTGAGCTCTCCTTTCAGTAACCACAAGATTGCCAGTGGCTGCTGGGACCCTGGTTGAAGTGGGACAGGAGTCTGGGCAGGTGGTCACAAAAGTGCCCGTTGTCTCAACCCGGGAAAGCCAAAAGGCAGTATTCACAAGAAGCAGTGGCTGTAAATGTCTACACTTGCTCTGCATGGCAAGAATACTGGGAGGATTCCTAGGAATCTGACTTCCAGCTGAGGTCAGCAAAAACCAGGCTCTCCAGCAAACTCACCCTGAAAGTACCCCCATCCAGGAGCCAGATGTGATCATTAACCCACATTATGATTTTTGACTTACTCAGTAGAAATAACCCACAGTCTTCCCAACTTTCAATTAAGACGCTGGATTTTTGTTTTGCTTTGTTTTATTTTCCTCCTCCTCCTCTTCCTCCACCTCCTCCTCCTCCTCCTCCTCCTTCTTCTTTTTCCTCTTCTTCCTCTTTCTTCTTCTTCTTCTTCTTCTTCTTCTTCTTCTTCTTCTGTTTCTTATATCTTTTGATACAGTTTGCTTTTGCTTTTGTTTATATTCCTGCAGGCAAGCACATTTTGTTTTTGTGTTGTATAGCCTCTCAGTGGTGAGCTTCCCTGCTACCTCAATCTTCAATTTATTCTGACCACAGCTAAGCATTATTCCTCTTTTTCTTTCATCCTTCCCTAAACCCATTACTTCAGGTTTTTTGTCTTTTTATTTGTTGCTCTTACTCCAAATTTACAAGTTTCTCTCTACTTTCCCATCCCATCTCCTTTGTCCTCAAGTCTATTTTTCCTTACATAGGGAGGTAATGGAAATCTAAAGTAAATGCCAAACTTGAAAATGTATGTTTGCTTTTAAACTGGATATAGTCTGACAGTTACAGTCTGGCAAAAGATAGTTACTAATCCTTCTATTCCTCTCATAGATGGAAATTAACATTATAACAGATTTAGAAGTAAAAAAGTAAATAGTTCAATGCTGTCTATTGTATGCATTGACTATGCATATTGACTCTTTTCCCATATCTCTTGAGGTATTAGAAATAGTAAAAGTCAATAATAAATCACAGGTGAGAGAGCCAGCTATTGAACTGTACTATTCAAATTGTACCCCAAAACAAATAAGTGAATAGAAAAACCTCACAACCCGTCAACAAAGTCCCAAAGTGATATAACCAGTGAGAAATCTCAGGCCCCCACTCTCTGATGCTGAAAATGACAAAAAATGGAAACAATTCTCCTCAAACACACAATTCCCAAAGACTTTTTGTGAAGCAACTGTAACCCTGATACCAGAACACTACAAAGATGCATCAAGAAAAGAAAATTAAAGACCAATATCCCTGATGCACATGGATGCAAAAGTCCTTAACAAACTCCTAGCAAACCACATCTAAAAACACATCAAAAAGATAATACATCATGATCAAGATCAACTGGGCCTCATTACAGGCATGCCAGTCTTGTTCAACATATGTAAATCAATAAATGTAATTCATCACTTAAGCAGAATTAAAGACAAAAAATATGATCACCTCAAGTAATGCAGAAAAGGTCTTTCACAAAATCCAACCCACATCTATGCTCAAAACTCTTCAGAAAATAGGGATAAAAGCAACTTACCTTAATTTTGTCAAGGCCATTAATATCATACCCACAGTCAATGTTGTACTTAATGGAGAAAAACTGAAAGCATTCCCACTAAATTTGGGAACAAGACAAGACTGACCACTCTCATTTAATTTAGTCCTTGAAACCCTAGCCAGAGCAATCAGACAAGAGAAGGAAATCAAAGGGATTAGAGTATGAAAAGAGGAAGTTAACTATCTCAAGTTACCAATGATATGATTCTAAATTTAGAAGACCAAAAACCTCCACCAGAAGACTTCCAGAACTTATAAATGAATTCAGCAAAGTGGCAGGATACAAGATCAATACCCATAAATAAATGTCATTCCTGTAATTCCAACAGCAATTTTACCAAAGATGAAATCTAGAAATCTGTCCCATTCATAATAACATCAAAAAGAACAAAATACTTGGGAATGTATCTAATAAAGGAAGTAAAAGACCTCCATAATGAAAACTATAGAACATTGAAGAAAGAAATTGAAGAAGATTTGAGAAGATGGAAAGACATCCCATGTACTTGGTTAGGCAGAATCAATATAGTTAAAGTGATGATTCTGCTGAAAGCACTATAAAGATTTAATGCAATTAAATTACCAATTAAGATACCAATGTCATTCTTCACAGATATGAAAACATCAATTCTCAAATTCATTTGGAACAATAAGAAATCCAGAATAACTGAATCATGACTAAGCAAAAAATAAAATATAATAAAAAATGACATTGCAGGAACCATAATACTTGACCTGAAATTATACTACAGAGCTATACTAACAAAAATAGCATGGTATCGGTATCATAACAGTCAGGAAAAACAATAGAATAGAATAGAGGGTACTGAGACTAACTCACAAGTCTTTATCCATCTTGTATTTGACAAAGGGTGCAAAAATATAGCTTGGAGGAAACACAGCCAGTTCAACAAATGATGCAGGACAAAATGGATAGCCATATGCAGAAAACTGAATTTAGATCCTTATCTCTCACCCTGCATAAAAATTAAATCAAAATTAATCAAACTACTAGGAATTAAACCAGCAACGATACAATTATTAGAAGACAAAGTAGGATAAACACTCCATCATACTGAGTTAGGCTCCTTCTTTCTTGATATGCTTCCCGTAGCACAAGAATTAAAACCAAGAATTGCTGAGTGGACTGCCATTAAACCTAAAGGCTTCTACATGGCTAAGAAATTAGTAAAGAGTGTCAAGAGAGAACCCAGACAATGGGGAAAAAATCATGGCCTGCTACCTCTCCAAAAAGGTGCTAATATACAAAGAACTCAGCAACTTAACACCAAAAACACAAACACTCTGATCAATAAAGGGCTGTGGAACTAAACAGGAAGTTTGAACAGAGGAAGTCAAAAAGCCAAAAGATATATGAGAAAGTGTTCTACAACACTAGCAATCAGAGAAATGCAAATCAAAACTGCCTTAAGATTCCACCTCACTCCAGTCAGAATGGCAAAAATGAAGAACATGAACAATAACAGATGTTGGAGGAGTTGTGGGTCAAAAGAAATAGTAACACATTGTTGGTGGGACTGCAAACTGGTATCGCCATTCTAGAAAGCAATGTGGAGACTCCTCAAACAATTAGGGATGGAACCACCATATGACCTGTTATCCCACCCCTGGGTATTTTCCCAGAACAGCTACAATCAGCTTTTTACAGAGATATAAATACATTAATGTTTATAGCATCTCAATTTACAATAGTGAAATTTTGGAAGCAACCTAGATCCCCTTCATTGGATGAATGGATCCAAAAACTGTGATGTCTATCTATCTATCTATCCATCTATCTATCTATAGATAGATATTGGAGTTCTACTTAGGTATTTATTAGAAAGAACAATATCATGGCTTTTGCAGGTAAATGAGTAGAAATGGGAAAAATCATGCGGAGTGAAACAAGCCAAACCCAGAGACTTAAGGGTTGAATGTTTTCTCTCATATGTGGAAGCTGGAATAAAATCTAAGATAGAATGAAAGCTAGTCATTTTTATTTAATAGACCCAACATATAAGCTATGGGAACTATAGCTATGGAGTGGAAGGGAGAATGGGAGGGAAGAGAGGGAGGAAAAAAGGAGGTTGTTCAATACTGTAAAGTACACTTGACTCCCATGAGAACTCCAAATTCACCCAGGCAGGCATATAAATCTAGTAATTTCAATGTTTAAATTATATGTATGTGGTCATTTATAGCCGTAACTTGGGGGAACTACAAAGGAGTCAGAAGATCAGGATGTGGGGGAAGGGTGAGAGATCCTAGACAAGGTTCAGGTTTAAACAACTCTGTCAATACATAAGTATGTATGAATGTGAACCAACAAATCCCTTCAATATGTAAGATTATGGTGAACCTATTAAAAATGGAAAAGCTAATACTAAATTAAAAAATAAAATGAATTCCTTATTAAATCAAAAAATATAAATGAATAATTTGTACCTCAAAATTTTCCATTTTTTTCAAATGCTATTTTTTATGTGTTCCAGAATGATTATTGAGGGTTTCTTTTTTAAAAAAATTATCCCCAAAACTGTTTTCCTTTTTTTAGCTTCCTATAATTCTATAATCTTCTGTCATCCTAAATAATAAAATCTGTGCACTTTGACATAGCAAGAAAATGGGATGCTTTTAGATATACAAATACCTTGTTTATTTACATATTTTGAGAAAAATTTTCTGTTATTGTTTTACCTATGCAAAAGTAGTCAGAAAGCATATATGCAAAAATATAAACAGTTTAAGCCCCTATAACTGGAAAATCAATAAAACATAAATGCTTCTATTCGTTATGAAAATGAGGGTGCAAAATCAATTCTTAAAATAGGATAGCAACAGATTTGTTTCTATGAGTGAAACAATTTTGAACAGAAGCAAAAAAAATTTAATCTCTGCGGAACAAATTTGAAAGGATGGACTTGTAGTGTCTAGGATGTTCATTGTGATGCACCACCAGATTCCCCTCCAGGAATTAAGGAGTTATCTCCACAGGGAGAAGAGCTGTCAGCTTCAGCTTTGAGGCTTGACTAGTTTAAGAAGCACTTTATATGTCTCACCTTGATATTATGTAGAAAGTGAGCAATGCCAGATCAATCTACATGTCAAGTCATTTCTCCTAACCCCCACGAGGAAATCTTTGAAAGAGTATTCCGGCATCAATCTCCACTGAGACCTTGTCAAATTTCAACTTCAGTCCAATCTTGCTTCCACCACTTCCTTTCTACAAGAGTTGGCCTTTAAAGCTTCCTAGAAATACATATTACACACTGATAATCTCCATCTCAGAGTCAGGTTTCTCAGAAACCAGCCTGTTTTGTTCTGGTCTACTTGAATAATGCCACCAGAGTAAGCATTCTGAAAGCAGTAATGATAACCACTGGGTGGGAAAAACTGATGAATAGGCTTCAGAACTAACAGTACAAGCAACAAAGGAAAGTGCCTCCACTTTGGTGTTGCTGTGGAGGAGGAGGCTATGATGACCAGGCAAGGATTCCAGGGTCAATCACTTGTAAAAGACTTGGCCAGTTTTGACATTAGGCATATTGCATTTTTACAATAGATATTTGAATAATGAAAATAAGCTTTGATAAATTTGGCAACTTCTAATGTGCAAATCATATTTTTCCTTACCAATATATGATTCTTCAGTTAAAGTACTCCAGTGCGTCTATTTTTAATTTCTAAATTTAACGAAAAACTGTCAAAATCTTACCAAATTCATATTTTCTATTAATAGCACCAATGCAATACAAAATGAGAATAGTTTGTTGAAAATTAAACTTAGATTCAGAACTGCAAAAAAATAAGATTATTTATAGTTATTCTGACATGTCAGGTTTTCATTTTTGAATTTTTTAATGCAAATACACAAACTTGAAAGAGATGTTGTTAATGTGAGGTAGGAGTTAAGGGATTTGCACTTTACTAGATTTCATTTAGCACAGATCCATGTGACATCTTGGTAATATTCAAACAATAAAACTTTGTTATAAAATAAAGATTGTAACTCCAGTCTGACTTTTTTTTTTTTTAAAGAGAGAAGAACAGTGAGAGAGAAAGAGAGAGAGAGAGAGAAAATCAATTTTTATTGAGTTTTTCATGGCTTTCGTTGCTCTGACACTTAGTTGTGTACATGGGTGCTGGGGTTTGAGCCCGAGTACTCATGCATGCCGGGCAAGCACAGTAACCACCGAGCAACCGCTCCAGCCCCTTCAGTCTGACTTTTTAAAATAAGACAACAATGTAATGAAAACCTAATTGCTTTATTGAAAATGACTAGAACCTCTGGCCCAAAGAACCCATGTTTCTGAATTATTGCTTTTAAACAAAGGTACTCATAAATATATCAAGAGGTAATTAAATTAAATTACTTTGGCTTCATTTTGTGCTTACAAAGCAGCATTTCTTACCCTCCTTCTCCAAATATGGATTAAAGGAACAAAACTATTTAAAACTACTCTGTATATTGTAAAACAATAGATAAGTTATTTTAAAATCTAGTTGGTATCTCCTAGGTTTTTCATAGTGTCTCCCAAAGGTCCAAGTTGATTATAATTTCCCTAACAAATGTGGTCAAGCCCTGACACTATTACTCTTCCTAATTCCAATGAATCCTTACTATTTGATGCTTTGTTTTATCCAGCCACATGGATGGTAATATGCCATTAAATCAGTTCAAGGAGTTTGGCCCAACTAGCTAATAAGTCTGCAGGGTAAATTCCCAAAGTACATAAGAAATACCAAAGCATTATTCTAATACAGTTTTAAAGTAATGACACAGCTACTATGATAAACAAAAAACATTTTTATACATTTTGATGGAGAAATTTTGTAATTTGTTTCAGAACAAATATTTTGCTTAAATATTAAGCAATTATAAAAATGTATAAATTTTAATCTTATCTCAAAAATACGCAACACTGCCAAATATTACACTGTTCTATCTAAAAAGAAGTTTAAGGAAATGGAAAAATTTGCCAAATTTCCTCTTTCTTTTATACTATTAAGTACTAAACATTTAGTGTGGAAAAGAGAGAAAAACAAACAAATAAAAAGCAGCTTTGGCCACTGGGGAACAAATCTGTCACTCACAAATAGGCTAAACCGGCATATTATCCTACATTTATCGATGTCTGCTACTAAGTCATGGTGTGCTCCCAAGTCTGGCGTGCTCCTATTGGCCATAAACAATCTCCCAAAACATCTACTTCATACCAGGTCCCTGGGCATCCCTCAAAATGTCAAACATCTCTCTTACTAAATGAGTAAATGCAACATATGCAACATATGTACTTATTTCATCTTTGTTCTTACTCTAGACTCTACAGGTAGCATTTAGATGTACCCAGTCACAAAACTGCCGTTGCTTTCTGATAATACTCAGTGGAGAGCGAATCTCCTGCACTTCTCCACACTCTTCCCCAAATTACTCAGCCAAAGACAAATGGTGTTTCATTTTTTTTCCCTAACACTATCATACTGTATGGAATACATCATAGTTCCCATGGTAAGTGTTATTTCTTGCTGTAACCAGTTAAAACCCAATTTGTTTAATCACAGGTGTGTTTCTGGTGTTGACAGAACATTTCCCTCCGTTGTTAAGGAAGGATCTTTTATGCAAACTTTCAGGCAAACAATTTCAGATGAAATCATAAATAGCTTAGCAGAATAAGTACAAAGAGCAACTGGAATTTTCAAAATTAGGACAGGTTTCTCTTTGTCCATGCTAATGATGCTTTGCTCCAGTGTATACTCTTTCTTACTCAGAGGAAAAGGATGATTCATTGATGGTCTTACCTTAGGTCTTGCTTGAAGGCATTTGATAAAATGTCTGTTTCCTTTTCTAATATAAAAGTCTAATAAGCAATTATTAGACTTTTTCTTTAATACTCATGAGCCAATTTTTTTATCATTTTAGCTGATAGCCTTCTGACAATTTGTAGTTACCCTGCTATGGTTAGTTATAATCAAACTATCTAGAATGAATGAAAAAAGAAAAGGAAATTTGGAGCCAGTTTAGATTGCTTTCTTGAATATTTTTCGTTAGTGCATATATACTGTATTTACTTTAATAGTATTAAGAATCATTTAATACACTATTTTATTGAGCATATTAATAGCTACTCAAAAACAAAGATATCAAACTTTTTATTTTTTCCTATATGTTAAAGTGAATTCTCAATCTCTGCCTCCTATGCTCATATCGGTTTGTAAAATGTCTCCCGACCAAATCTGGTTCATTACGTACTGAGAGCCATAATGATATGCAAACTCTTCATGTTTCAGACATGAAGAGTTTCAGACATGTACCCGATGACCACCTATCATATGCGTAAAAGTGACCTGGAAGTTTTAATTCAAAAGTCTCAAAGCTGCCTTTTAAGAACAGATGAAAGAATATAAATTTGTCATTGTCTTCTTGATTTCTTTTTAAGTTCCATCACAATGTTAATTATTTGAGATAATACAACATAGCAAATAAAAGCCACCATCAGAGAGGTCTGGGAAAGGCAAAACCCTCATATTCTTTGTCTTACAACTTCCACTTCTAGTACTCTACCACAGTGCAGCAAAATTATAATACCATTTATAATATTCTGTACTAAAAACTATGAATTAAAACTAAATGTATATGACAGGATCACAGTTAAAACTCAGTGTTATAAACTACTGGATGCAAATAATTAAGTGCAATATTTTCTAAAATCATAGTACACAAAAGAAAGGAATATGTATACAAATAAAATGGAAGAAAATATAGAAATATATAATTATTGAATTCATCTATCAAAGCAATTTATAATATTTTTGTTAATTGTATTCTATGTTATAGAATATCTAAACTTACTGAATTTTACTTTTGTAGGTAATATGGATTCAGGATAAATTCTCTATTTTGATTTTAAAATGGGACACTACAAATGTTTTTCTGCATTGAAAACAAAATTCAACAGTTTAGGTTAATTTATTTTCTTTTTAACAATAACATAAATATGGCTATAGATCCTATAAATATTATCTAAAATCAGTCTGAGGACTGGGGATATAACTCAATGGTAGAATGTTTGCCTAGCATGTACCAGGTTTGATCAATAATACCAGATCAATCAATCAATAAATAAATGATTAGTTATAAATATTATTGAATCATGATTAACCAAAGTTTATAAATAAGATAAACCCAAGTAAAATACATGTGCATTTAGATTTTACAATTTTTGACTTTGTTATAAAATTTCTATATATTTTATTCTTTAATATATACCAGATTCCTTGTAAATTATTTTGTTTTCCTCATAAGGATACCAGTTCGGCAACAAAGGCTATGGTACCCAGAAATAGGAAGGAGAACAGAAAAACTTACAGGCTTAATTAAGAAAAAAATTATTAAAAGAAATTTTGTATATATAATAAAATGAATAGGAAGCTTGAACAAAAGACTTGGACAATATTCATTCCTATTTTGGTGAGGCAGTGGGAATAACGTCAGAAGCACTGGTGAAGTTTGGTGAGAACACGGTACCATCACTACTGAACTTATTAGTCACCATTGTGGTTTTTGTGAGAGATACTAAGAATATATGTTAACCCCAAATTGTTATTCAATTAACAACCTTTATAGCTTTGTTGTATATACACACATTGTGCCTGTGTGATATAAATATAAAGAACATGTGATAAAATTCATTAAATTGGTTTTAGAAATTGAAAGATCAGGTATAAATCATAATAATACCTAAAATATGTAAAGAACTGAGTCAAAAAGTTTGATTTAAGCCAGGGACAGTAATGCACTGCTGTAATCCCAGTGGCTAGGGTGATTGAGGCAGGAGAATCACCTAGTTCAAAGCCAGCCTCAGCAATTTAGCGCATCCCTAAGCAACTTAATAAGACCCTGTCTCAAAATAAAAAAATAGAAAACAGGCTAGGTGTTTTGTCAGTTTTTTCAATGTTGTGACTCAATGACATGACAAGAACAAATATAGGAGAAAGGAAGTTTTTTTACGTGCTTATAATTTCAGAGGTTCCAGGCTATGAAAGGCCAGCTCCACTACTCAGGGCTCCAGGTAAGAGTGAACATCATGGCGGCAGACATGGCTCTCAGGAGCAGGGAGCTCAAGGCGTCACATGAGGAAGCAGAGCAGATGGAGCAGAGAAACTCCAGACCAGGTACTGAATATACACTCCAAAGGCATGTCCCTAATGACCCACCTCCTCCAGCCATTACCCTACCAGCCTACAGTTGCCAGTTAATACCTATCAGGGGACTAAATCACTGATTGGGTTAAGGCTTTCAAAGCCCAATCATTTCACCTCAGCCTTCCCCAGTTGTCACCTGTGAGCTTTGCGGGGACACCTCACATTCAAACCATAACACTGGGGATATGACTCAGTGGTTGAATTCCCCTGGGTTCAATCCTTGGTACCAAACAATGAAAAAAAGTTTGATTTAATAGATATTTTATAATGTTTGAATTGTTACAACAAATTACCACAACCCTGACAGTTCTGCTAAGAGAATACTTTACAGTTTTGCAGGTTCAGACAGAAGTTTGACACCAATCTCATGGAGCTAAAGACAAGGTATCTGAGGTGGTAGGGATTTATATGGGTTAAAAAGAAAAATCAAAATGGAAATTACAGCCTTATCATCAATATACCACATTGAAAACATAATTCATCTAAAGATTGGATGTTGAGCCAAAGTGATTCTCAAAGGAATAGGCATCACTTAAGCTCATGACCACCAAAAAAGAAAATTGAAAATAGCTGAAATTGGGGGCTGGAGCGGTGGCTCAGCGGTTTCGGCGCTTGCCTGGCAAGCACGAGGACCCGGGTTCAAACCCCAGCACCACATACACAACTAAGTGTTGGAGCAACTAAGGCCATGTGAAAAACTAAATAAAGTTGTTTCTCTCTTTCTCTGTCTCTCTCACTATCCCTCTATCTTTAAAAAAAAAAAAAGAAAAGACAATAGGTGAAATTATCCTTCTGCAGATGTAGGAAAAGTACAATAAAATAATCACAAGTATAAAATTAATAAATTACAACCAGAAGAGAAAACCAAAATCTGTAGTCCTCTACCTGGAGGTCTTTTACTCACATGTATAACTTCAACATAAGTGTTATTTCTTTTCATTATGGATTTTCCAGATAACACATTTTAACATTGAAAACATCCCTCATTCTCATATTATTTCTCCCTCTGTTTCATTTCTATTTTCCTCCAAAATATCAGTCATCATCTGAGAGACTACATTATAGTAAAAGGAATAAGAAAGAAAAACAGCTGCAGCATATACATTTTGAAAACCAAAGGGGAATAAAGAAAACAAAGACAACTTTACAGAAATAGGTATTAAAATCTAGAAAAAATTTGTCATTACTTTTTAAGAAAACACAAGATTTTCAATTTTTAGTATGTACAGAATGACATCAAACAATATGTATATTAATTTGATGTGAGAAAAGAAATCTGAATGTTTTAAATAAAGATATTTCACCATATTTCTATATTTTAGCCTTATTTATTTTTAATTGATTCATAATCATTGTACATATTTATGGGGTATAGTATATTTGAAACACATATATAATGTGAGATGATCAGATAAGGATATTTAGTATTTTCATCTTCATTTATCATTTTTTAAAAATTCTGAGAATATTCAAAATACTTTCTTCTAGCAATTTTGAAATGTCATGTAAATTCTTATTAATTATGGGTACCCTCCTGTGCACTAGAATTTATTCTTCCTGAGTAGAATATTTTCCCTATGAACTGACCTCTCCCTATTCCCACATTTTTAAAATAAAGTTAACCTCTTTGATGGCACATTCTGGCATTCTGAATGTAGTTTTCTTAAGGTATTTGTTTAAACCTTGACTTGGGCAAAAGAAAATGAAAAGGTAGGACTGAGAAAAATTGAAACATATATAGAATTATATTCAGATTTTTTCTTTCTGTACTGCAAAGTGTACACAGATTTATTTTATAAGAATAAAAGGCATGGGGGCTAGAGCAGTGGCTCAGCAGTTGGAGCACTTGCCTGGCATGTGTAAGAACCAAGGTTTGAACCCTAGCACCACATATATAACTAAGTGCTTGAGAAATAAAGGCCAGATGAAAAACTAAATGTTGATTATTCTCTCTCTCTTTCTCTTAAAAAAAGAAAAGAATAAAAGATTTGTTTAGAATATTAAATTTATACTTATCCAATCAGTAACAATTGTATATATCAAAACAAAATAATTTTATTGTGTGGAGTCCCATTTTTATGGCCTTTCTTATATACAGAATTCATCACTATACCTCGAAAATACTGTATTAAGTAGTAATTATTTTCTATTCATCATTTATGTCACTTTTTCTAAAAGCATCCAGACTTGGAAATGAGCCTTTCCCCAATTTTATTCGTTCTATGATTTTGGTGTTATTAAACCCATACCCAGCTCCATGGGTAGGCCTCAGTGCCATCATCCAATCGACATGACCTTGACCCTTTGCTACAGGTTTGGTTGAGGATGAAGTAGTAGCCTTGATAATTAAAAGCTGGTATTCTTTAGCCAAATTCTGGGGTTTATGCATTTCCTGTAGCCCTGAGCACTAGCAGCAGCCATTCTGTACATCATGTCTGAAAGTCTGAGGCCTAAGTCAGTTTATGAATGGGCATTGCCAAGAGAATAACTAAAAAGTGGAGCAGGAGTCCTGCATGGGGTCATGCCTGGTACCAGACTTGTCTCTGGACTTTTCAGTTATATGAATCAGGGATCTTTTCCATTCTTGAAATTGGTTTCTACTTTATAAGGACAACATTGTGTCTGTGTGGCATAAAATTTGGACTTTGAGAAAGCATATTTTTGTTTTCTGTTTATAGACTAAAACAGATTCTTGCTATATAACTTCTTCCTAACACAACTTAAAACTGTGGGGTTTTCTTCTCCTCAAATTAAATACTCAGAATTTTCCTTCTCTAACCTGTGGTTTTGTTCTCTGACCCTTAAAATAAGTTTCAATATGAACACAAAGACACTTTCCCAGTGCATCATTACAGACTGAGCTAATTGGCTCTGTAATTATAAGGCTTCTCTTTAGAAAAATGGAATCAGAGTGGTAATACTGCAATTTGCACATTGATCCCTTTATATCATTCTGTCACACTTCTGGCTTTCAAAGGTTTCATGAGTCTATTATAGTATAGCATAATTCATTCATTTTGTTATTCACATTTATAAGAATGTTCTCATTAATTACTTTCGATTTTAACCATTGTGCCTTAATCCAAAACCATGTCCTTGTCGTCAACATTTTTTTCATGATGTTTTGAACTCTTTCACATGGAAAAAACAATAATCCCAGCTCTTTGTGAAGACATCATGAACTATTTCCATGCAGGATCATTTACAAAAAACAACAAAGAGCTCTTACTAGAAACAAGGGAACAATCGGTTCGGATGAAAAAGTGACCTCTGCCTCCCCAAAACCAAATGAACCTCTCTCCTATGGTTCAAAAATTTGGTTAGCTTATTTCTGTTTGTTTTCTTTTACATTTTCATGCTTCTATGCATTTCCAGCTGGACTGACTCTGGAAGGAGAAATACATTACAAGAAAGCTTGTTCTCATGCTTCCAGTCGGATTTCAACCTCTATGAGAAAGGTTAGGATAATCGCAAGAATGCTGGGTTTCTTATCTGGACCCCCATCTTTCAACCTTAAAAGGCTTACCCATCGCTAGTTCATAATTTCCAGTGTTCCCTTCTGGGCTAGAATATTTGTTATGATTAATGTACCTCTGATCTTTCCCTTTGTCTCCGTTGCATTCTCTTTCTTCCTCTGTCTTCCAGAGATAAAATCTTTCCGGTTTTCCTCTCACAGTGATTTGTTTATTTTCAGCTCTTTCATCTCTTGAAAGGTTAACTTTGGAATCATGGCAAGAGAAACACTGAAAACATCACTAAGGAAATGCATTAGATATTGCTAATGGCATGATTTTTTTTCTCTTTTTAAAAAAATATCAATCGAACATTCAGTTAATTACATAGATTTTACAATTAAGGCAGTATTGAACACATGAAGTTTGTCACTATCAGAGAGTTATGATCATTCATTTTATTCTATAATGGGTATAATTAAGAAGTTTTCTACTCATTATTTTATATAAATATTTTTATTTAAAATAAAATGATTGAAATACTATTTTCAAAATATGATATTAGAGCAAGATATTTGAGCCATTATTGTCTTTATTTCAGTTTCTCTATTTTATAAACATACTAATAAGAGAAAAGAAAGGCAGTCATTGGAGTACTGTGAATTTAATTTGCATCTTACCAAAAAGTCTTACATCTATAGAAAAGGCTACATGGAATTCACATTAAATTGAGAGTCAACAAAAAGTACTGGAAGGATAAACATAATAACCTAGGTACCTGAGAAAAAATACAAATGCATATGGAACAGAGGAACAGAAATAAGAGACAGACAACTATTTAATCTTGTAAGGCAGAATGCATAATGTTTTTGATTTTTTTTTTTTTTTTGGCTAGAATGTGTGCCATGAGCTTGTCAGCATGATCCAAAACTATTAATAACAATAATGGTAATGTTTTCATATATACTAATTCTTTTTAAAATTAAAGTACATATTTGAGACCATCAAGTAATTGAGGTACTTTTTAAAAAAAGATGTTCAATATAATTTTGATACGTAAGAACATAGAAAGCTAGATTTGTCATAAAATTCTGCACTATAACAAACCAGGGAGATCAGCAAAGGACTGAGGAACTTCTGATTATTTTCTTTTATATTTTTGTTCTCCGTATGCTTATTTTTTTGTTTTATTTTTCTCATGATGATATTTATAACTTCATTGAGCAATTTCTAGTCTAGATCACTTATTAGAAATATTTTAGAATGTATACAAAACCTGGATCATATTATAATACCTCTTTATTAATCTAATCTTAACTTCAAGTCTTGTTTTTTTTTCTACAGATACTCTAGAGCATATTTTGAAGGGTGGATATAGGAGTTGCTCAGTTTATAGATTCTTATAGTTTACAGATTCTTATCTGCCATTCTCAGTAGCTTTCTAAAACTGAGCAAGTAAATTAACTCAAACTATAATTTTCTGATCAGTATAAAATAGGGAAAAATAGTATCTTAAGCAAATAACTTACAAGATAACACCAACACAAGTACAAAATTTTTGAAGAGAAGTACAGCAAAGTGAGGGATCAGAAGGAAACAGTGTCTCTGGGATGGTGGACTTTGGAGTCAGACACACCTGAGTTCCTTTCAGTACTTTGGTACTTTTAGGCTGATGACTGTATGCATATTCCAACTTCTTGTAATTATAGTTTCCTCAATTGTATAGTTTCCTTAATGGGGTAATACATATCCCATTGATCAACTTTAAGAATTAAGCAAGTTAATTCTCAGCAGAGTATTATTATTATAGTATTATTAGAGAGTAATAGTCAATTGGGTTAAGAATAATAATTAGAATTGCCATCATTATTAATAAAATGATGTTCAACTAATATTTTTAATCAATAGATTGATCCAGCAACTTGTAACCTGTTGCAGGTGAGATTAATCTTTTAAAATTTACATTAGGATAAGAGATAAGTGAGCTAAAAGTCTGTTACCATCATGGATAATGGATAACTTTAATGCACATTTTCATAGAAATTAAATGATGAGAGGAACTACTTATAAATACATGATCCATTTGATAATAGCATTCTCTTTTTTCAATTTTTTATTAAGAAATTGAGTTATTGTACAATCATAAATGCACATAAAGTAACAATATGATATGCATATATTATTTTTAAACAAAATAATAAAAAATATATATAGATATAGATTCTGAAAATTAGATTTACCCCCAAGAGCCCCTTTCAATTATCCACCCTTATCAGTCCCCTCTCCTTCCCAAAACATCTCTAAAAATGTATTAGGTTTATGATGTTACACCATATCCAGATTTAAAACATGATACTAGACCTCCTTTATCAATGGCCAGGATCTAGCTCCAGCCTCCACAGATGGGTGAAGACATTCTCTTTTCAGAATTCTGCAAGCACTTTTTAAACTACCTTAAGATTATTGTCAATACTGTAATACTTATTTCAGCCCATGGACCTGCTGTCTCCTTGCCCCTTCCCTGGTCACATTTAACCAGCTTTAACTGGTGTCAACTCTTTGTGACCTCTAGTGAGGCAAATGGCTGAAGCATCTGGCAGATTCATTTGCACAGTAATGAGTTCTGTCTACTAGTCTGCTAGAGACTGATTGAGAGAAGGAGATTACCTTCCACCACTGCCTATTAAATGTGATTGACATGCCTGTATGATATCTGCCTTTAACAGCGCTCTCTCTCCTCTTCTAGAAACATTTCATGAGCACAAAGAATTGTTGTACTTAAATGCAATCGAAGCATTGCTCTTCTGCTTTCACATATTTTGTTTCAATTTTTATGGTATGAAAAAGATAATTTTTTTTAACTAAGAAGAAAAAGGTTATGATATAGCATATAACTGATAAAAGGAGGAAACGTTTCAGCATAAGAACAAGAAATTAAAAAAATTACCAAGTCTGCTGTAACAAAAGAAATATGGGGAAAATTTCAAAATACTTCCTAATTCATTTTTTTTTCTTTAGCATCATCATACTATAACATTTAATATGTTCAAACATTGGCATTTGTTATAGATTTTACATCTCTGTTTATTTCCTAATCTTCTGGTCCCACGTAATCTATTTTAATATAACTTTTACTTTGTGAGAATTCCTGTAAGTGACTTTTTAAAAACATGTATGAATGACTTAATAACATAAATTGTAAAAGCTTATAATTTTTCACTTCTGTATATTTGAGAAGAATGTGTTTAGCAGGAAACATCCCAAATTTTCAGCCTAAGAAGCATAAAATTTATTATTTTATGTCCATTTTAATTCACATAAAATGTATTCTATTACACTTTATCTGTAACATATTAAGCAATAAAATTGTATGCATTTTATTTTAACATCCACTTTTCAAAGACAATGGAAAACTAAATTCTATTCAATTGCAATAAATCATGAACAACTCATAATGAAGTTTTTCTGTAAAATGCTACAAGGGCTTTTCCTTTGTTAGATGTTGCGTTCATTTCTTCTCATGCTTATTACTTATGCTTTATGTCAAACTTCAGCATGGCTGAATTTTTACATGTGCTTAATCATAACATTGTGTTTGGAAAGATCTGGTAAATTAATAACTTAAATAGCTGCTCAACAACTTTGAAATACATGAACTGGACCCTTGCATAAGTATCTTTCTATATAACACAACCAGGTCAGAGATAGATAAATAAATGACAGACAGATATGCAAATAATTGGAATTATTTGAGGCATGAAATCTCTACAACCTACAACATTCTGTATGTATTGGCACAAATTAACTGATAAGAGCATGTAGCCATAAAAGTGAGAATAGAGCAAAAGTGTATTTCCATTCACTCAACATTCATTTTCATCTAAGGAGAAAGCAATGGACATCCAGCTGCAGAAGGAAACGCAAATGCTGCTGTTTGGAGTCACTGAATAATTGTACCACATCGATTGTTTATAAAACATTATCCCACAGTTTTTCTATTGCAGCACAGTAAGCACCAGGGACTAAAAATGGTACATGCTCTCTGCCAGCTCTAACAAAACACATGTTCCTATTGTCTATTTAGTAGGGGGAAAATAATTTTTTACATTGATAATTGCTTTATTAGCATATAGAGAAAGAGTTATTGGGCCCCTTCTGGTATTACTATTATAATTTAATTTAACTCAAGGCAGAGCAGGAAATTGGTTAATAGCTACAAAATACAGACATGATTTAAAAATCATGAAAAGTAATTACTTCATCAATTATAGAAAGTCCAAAACAGCTGTGATTGACAGAATACCAGAAATGCATTAAAGTTGAAAAGGCTAATTTGAAAAACTAAATAAATAATAGGAGGAACATGTATAATCTCTTGATTTCATTTGTAAAGACACAGTGTTTTTGTCGAATAAACTACTAGAGTGAAAAAAATTATCATAATTTGCATATTTTTAATACTAATATATATTTTTGAAAAATTGAGTATAAAACATTAACACTGTATTGGAGATAGTATTAATTATTGCACCTTTTACTTTGATTGTTTCTGATCTGCATGAAAATTTATTTGAATTATAGAAATTTATAATGGGTTATAGTTATTTCAGGTTTTTATCCCTCAATGACAGATCATACTTTTTGAATTGTAGACATCAATATCATTTCAGATAATGAGCTTTCAGTGATCTATACTAAAATTTCTGAAATTTTAAATCAGCTAATAACACATTGAGTCTATACTCAGTAAATAAATAAATTTTAAAAAATAGATTTCTAATTACTTTATAGGTCTATGCATCTAGACAAGAAAACATTTGCACTTACTGACTTCTGATGCTTCTCGTCCATATGACGTGAGTTATGATTCTGCATTAGTTTCCCATTAACTGAATATTATTATGTTCAATATGTGCATATGTAATATTTATTTAAGATATATGATTAACCAAGAATTATTTAGATATTTGGCATGTACTAATTCATGTAATCCTCAGAGCAATTTTCTGAGGTACAATTAATTATTACATGTCCATTTTAGTTATGAGGTAAGAAGAAATGGTGGGATTAAGTATTTTAACAAAGGTCATAAGACCACTAAGTGACAGGTTCAGGATCTGAACAAAAGAAGCTTCCTTAAGTCAGTCCTCCCACTCTTTATACATGGTATTTCTAACCTCCAATCAATACTGTAGTTTGCCCTAAAAAGACATATGACTTGTCCTATGAAAACTTAATAATTTAGAGAACACTCTTCCAGAATACACAAAGCATATTACCTCATTGTACTGAAACAAAAACAAAAACAAAAACATATTTTCTATAATGTTGATGTTCTTAGTATATCCCAGGGGGAAAAGCAAATGTTAATCTTCTATGCCACATTATTGCTAAGAGAAGCTCTAAAACTTCATACTTCATAAATGGTAAGAGATTTAAAAAATGAAAACACTTAAGGTATTCAAACACTAAAGAAAATTTGAATTTTAATTAAACCTCCTAAAATTAAGACCAGATATCTGCAGATATTCTCCAACACTGAAGGAATCTTAATAATATCTACAATGTTTAAGATTACTTTGAAACTGTGATTTTTCTAAAGATCTGTCACTATAAGATTTTTTCATAAATCTCTAATACAGTAATTTAGCATGTTAACATCTGAATCAAAACCAATTTATTTAAACAATTAAACCACATATTTTCATTATAAAACAAAATTTATATGACATATAGGCAACCAATCTTAAAAGAAATGTTTCCTTCCAAACTATGAATAGGTCATAAGTTATAATCAAAATTAAGTTTTTGTAAAGATAGACTTGATTCATAGATTGTATTCTACTTTTCTCCCTGGTAATTAAAATAAAAAATATATAAAATATGTATTTATTTGTCTATATATACATAAAATAAACAGTTATATTTCAAGTGAATGTAATATTTACCTATTTTTCCCAACGCTATCCATAACAAATTGTCTACACTTTCTTCTTTCTACCTTAGTGAAAAATTCATTCTTCCCTTTTCTGTTTTGTTGCATTAACTGGAATGCTTAGGATTTGCTTTGACATATATATATATATATATATATATATATATATATATATATATATTTTGCTTGAGCAGTGACTCAGAGGTTGGAGTGCTTGCCTGGCATGTGCAAGGACCCAGGTTCAAACCCTAGCACCAGAAATACAACCAAGTGTCTAAGAAACAAAGGCCAGATAGAAAAATAAAACTGATTCTTTCTTTCTCTCTCTGTCTTATTCTCTCCCTCTCTCTCTTAAAAAATGAATAAAATGAAAATACTTTATATATAGACATATATATGTATATATATATATCTATATATATAGACATATATATAGATATATATATAGAGAGAGAGATGTATATTTGAATCATTCAGCATGTCAGCCACATGTGGATTCTACAATGTTATAAGCATACATAATTTATAACTTGCTTTCTGATTTTCTGATTGACAGCTCAAGTTTAAGGGCAACTGGACTTATTTCCTGCTGTTTAAGATTGATAGAAGTTTAACAAAGCATATTCACTGATATCTAATATTGCTTCTTTAATTACAGTAGAAATGAAAATTGACACATGAAATCTTTGAACTTCAGAAAGAAAAAACTTCAGTAGATAGTAGACTTTTGCAAATAGTGACACAAATTAATTTTGAAAATACAATAAGAAGAAAGAAATTTGAAAGGTGGCAAAAAAGATGCCAGGAAATTATAGCACTCTTTATTTTCTAAATTATGAATATGAGCATTATTCCTTTTTATAACACAAGTGATATAAATTTTATTAACTTGTATTCAGGAAAATCAATCCAATTATATAAAGAAAGTTAATCAAATTCAATGAAAATTTCTCAAAAGAAATGTATTATAACTTGAACATGGTAGTAGTAAAGCAGTTAGGAAACGAAAGTCTGAAAAACACAGTAACTTAAATTACTAAGAAGATATCATTATTGTTGAAATCAATGCTGTCATTGAAGTTTAAGTTTGATTTCTACTTAATCAATTAATATGGCTTCAGTTTTCATGGCAAAAATGATCAAAATAAATTAATGATGATAATTTTTCCCATGGTTTTCTCATTAGCCAAGGTTGTAAAATTGGCAGATAATGTTTCTTTTAGTCCAGTCTCATAAAATACCTATTTATTGCTGAAATACTTAGACAGACACTGGAAGCAGATTTGTTTCCTGTCCTCAAGCAGCTTACATTTTATGATGAGCAAAAACGCAATTATAGTATGCATGAGAAGGTCTCAGAGAGAAAGAGAGCTTTAAGGGTTTGTGGAATATTTGAAATGCTCACTTCAGGCTGTACTTGGGTTGTGAAGCAGAAAGGTGGCCTCACGTTAGCCTATGCTACTAGGGTTTACTATCAGCAAGAAAATTTTGCTAAGAGAGCCCTCTTCTAGGAAGAGACCCTCAGACATGAATTAGATACACCTTCAAATATTCCACTAACCCTTAATGCTCTCTCGCTCTGAGACTTTCTCGTGCCCACTGCATTTGCATTTTTATTCATCATAAAACGTAAGCTACTTGAGGTCAGGAAACAAATCTAGTCCCAGTGTCTGATCAAGTATGTCAGCAATAAATAGGTATTTTACGAACCAATTAGTTAAGTAGCACATCCCGATATAACATACAAGCCTGATATCTCCAAATTCAACTGTCATTTCTTTATAACAGGAGTATTTGCAAAAATTTATGATTGGAATTTTTTTTAATTTTAAATTTTTTATTTTTGAACAACCTTACAAGATTTTAACAAAATAATATAAAATGTGTATAAAATGTGTATATATTCTGGATATTGCAATTATCCCCAGGAGTGCCCCCCCCCCCAATTATCCCTCCCTTCCCCTTCCCATTATAACTCTAAAAAAAGTATTAGATTGTAAAGCATTACATCTTATCTGGATTTAACTCATGTTACTACACCAACTTTCTCATTGTCCAGGGTCTAGTCCCCACCTCCACAGATGAGTGGAGACAATCGACCCTTAGATCTCTGGGTTATGGAATCGTTATCTTCAATGTCCATTACAGGGCCAATACATACATAAATATATATAAAGACTTTTTTGTAATTTTTTTTTTTTTGCCTACTTCAACCCATTGTAAAGAACCAATTTTGCCATAAGGTCTGGAATGGAGGTCCTTTATGAATCATGTGACCTTAGCAATGTTTGAACCATGCAGGCAAGTTTATGATCAGACACCAAGAATTAGACTCATTCTTTTCTCTTCCTCTTATTTCTAAAAGACTAGAATTAGTCAATAAGTTTCCACTCGGGTTGAGATGGAGCTTACAGCAGAGTCGGTACAAAGACCAGCTCAGGCCAAGTTCAAGTTCAAGGGATGGAGTACGGGAACCTTGATTAAACTGGAAATGACAGGTTTCAGGCAGGAAATTGGATCTGCACAGAGAAGAGACTACAGGAACCTCAGAAAACAGGAAATACACAAAGAGTAGCTTCTTTGGAAACTGACACATTCTTGATTCCTTATTTTAGATTCTGAAAACCTAGCTTTCATAATTCCTTTCATTTCTATTTGAGCTTGCCTAAACATGCTGTTTCTTATGACCAAAGGAATTTTTGTTAGAACATGTAAGAGATGGATTCAGATTATAAATATATGACTCATACTTTTATATGATATAAACATTAGCATTATGTTAGAATTTTACAAAAGAAAGAAAAAATCGGGGCAAAAAATTCACATGTGTCAATAATTTTGCTTCAGGGGTTTTGTACAAAAGAGATTCTACTTTTTCTTGTCATTTTTTTTAATAGCCTGGTTCTGGACTTAAGATTTTCTTCCAGGAAACTCACCTGAATAGAGTGAAAGAGAGAAAGAAACAGAGAAAGAGAGAGAGAGAGAGGAGAGGGTAGAGGGGGAAGAAGGAAGGAAGGAAGGAAGAAAGGAAAAAAGGAAGGAAGGAAGGAAGGAAGGAAGTTGAGAAGGAGGGAGGGAGGGAGGGAGGGAAGGAAGGAAGGAAGAGAAAGAAGATATTCAATGGAAAATTTCTGATACTTCTGGACTGGAAAAATCTAGATCATTCTCTCTCTTTTTCTCTCTCTCCCTCCCTCCCACCTTCCCTCCTTTCCTTTATCTCTGGTTTTCTTGCTCCATCCTCACCCTTTAGTTCTTTTTACTTCTATTATCTGCTTTATTTTCCTACCTGTCAATTAATTTTTCCTGCCGGTTGGTCTACAGGCAAAGTAGAGCCAATGACATTTTTTGAATATACCCATTCTCTGATTCGCCTGTCTGAAAAAAATAGAAATACCTTTATTAGTTCCCACAAAGGGAGTGGGAACTGGCAGAGAAAATAGAAGTATACCTCACAAATGTGAACTCTTGCTTTGCATACCACACTTGAGTCCCTTTACACTGAAAACCTGTCATTACAAATACTCCTTGTTTATTTTGGGGTTTGTTTGTGAAACGTTTACATGGTACTATATTCTAGGTGCATTACACACATACAACCTCAGCAGTTTTGTGTATTGGGTCTCTGTTATCAAAGGTAAGAATTCAATTTTCTCAATCGTGGTATTTCATTGTACATGCTGTAATATTTGTAATAACATAGGACCACTTAACGTACTTTTTAAAAAATAGTGAATAATTGCATGAGAACAATCTGTTACTAATCTGTTTCACATGTGCTAATTGTTCTTCTTTGCTTACTTTTGGACTGATTTTCTCTCCTTGAATTGGGAAACTTCACTGAAGAGCCAATCTCATGTCCAGGGCCATGTAATCTATAGAAAATTTTCGTAGCTTGCCCCGTTGTTATATATTGCTCATTATGTCTGTATGCTTTTGCTGTGCTGTATCAATCTAAGGCAATGTATGACCCTTTTCCAATTTATTTTCTGACCTAATACCTTAACTTTATCCTCAGAGTTGTATAAGTTGGCATTTCCCTTATAATTCTATGTATGTACGTAAGGTTAATAACTTGTATTGAATGAAAGGATGAATTGATCAATAAATGTAATCATTTAGATGAATAATGCCTGTGGGAA
>PVKS010005632.1:0-83820 GCA_004027875.1 Aplodontia rufa | reverse complement strand
GTATATACAGTGACATTTATAACTGCTTGGAATGTACCTTGCTTTATCTTAGTTCCAACATTTCCCCTTCTCCTCCCTTCCTATCATCTCTTGTTATTCTTCAAAATATTTGACAATGGGATTAAGCATTTATGTTTTTGTACAGGTATGCAGCATAGGTTGATCAAATAACTTACGAAGTATATTGCAACTATATCATATAAATATTAACATTTTGCATTTTTGCTCTATGGATCTAAAACATGAGTTTGTCTGCTTTATTCCTGAGCCTGGGTTTAGGTCCAGCCTCCACAAATGAGGGAAAACATTCGACCCTTGGCTCTCTGGGTTTGGCTAACTTTGCTCAGCATGATTTCTTCCAATGCCATCCATTTACCTTCAATAGATGAAATATCATTGTTTCTAATAGCTGAGTAGAACTCCATTGTGTGTGTGTGTGTATATATATATATATATATATATATACCAAAGTTTTGGATCCAGTCATCCAGTCAGTGAGGGGCATCTGGGTTGGTTCCATAATTTAGCTTTGTAAATTGAGCTACTATGAACATGGATATTCAAGAATAAGAAAATTTATCTGTAAATATGTTACTATTTGTTAAATGTTGCTAAAGAATAATTTCCATTGCACTTGTAAAAAAGATCACTTTAGCAAAGGAGTAAAACTACAGTAAATTATCTAACAGTGAGACTCTGAATTTCACTAATCTCTGAAGTTTTGCTTATTTTAATTATTGCTCCCATGCTGGGTTCCAGGGGATACTCCTTACCCCTACTCAAGATCTGAATCAAGGAGAAGAAAAATTATTCCCACGATGGACTAACCTGGTTCAAGTCCCACTTCTACATTTGCTAGCTCTGTGACCTTAAGCATGCTACCTTATCTTAATAAAACTCAGCTTACTGTAAAACAGTGATAATCATTATAATCTCTGCTTCACAGTTTTGGTGAGTAGTAATTTACGTAATCCATTTAAAGTACTTAGCCAAGAGTCTGAGACATTAGGTAAAAATTGGATGAATATTAGTAACTGTTTATTGATTCCTCTTTCTATGCTTGAGCTTAATTCCTAATGAAATTTTCAAAAACTATTTTATTAAATTCCAACATTTATTTTTGAGGCAACTGTAATTCAGAACATATCTGAGTTGATTTATATAAAATGCACAAACACATACACACAAAATGCATACATGAAAAATAGAACCAAGGGCTGGATGTGAAGCTCAGTGGTAGAGATTGTACAGAGGGGAATGTCCTGATTCTCAGCTCACACACAAGTAGGACCAAGGAAAACAGATAAAAAAGAGGAAGCAAAATATGCATTTGGGGATTGCAAAGAATATATCACACAACATCCAGTTAAGAAGCAGCAATTACTGCAGATACATAAAAAATTTTAATGTAAAGCATTGATAGCTCTGTATAAAGTTGCTGCTTAGGTAAGTAAAAGGATAAACACTGAAGTTATTATAAAGGTACAATTTTTAGATGCATCTACTCCCCTGGGATGAAGAGAGGAAAAGAAAAAATAAAAGGGAAAAACAAAAAAATTGGAATTATTAAAAAAAAAGCACAAAACATGCTGGGGCCCAGAGCCCAGAGGAAGGGGCTGTCTTGCAAGAGATTACACAATAGCAAATGGATTTAGCTGATACTACAGGAAGAAACTTCTAGAGATAGGTAAAGAGCTTTGCTCAGTAAGGTTCACAGAGATAAGGGTGTAGAATAGAACATTAGGAAGCCAACAAGAAGGAGACAAAAAAGAACAAGTCCCTTCTCCCTCCTATGGCCATCTCCTTCAAGTGTCCCCTGTTACAGAATCTAACCAGAAACCTTCTGATGAAGGAGAAATGGGGGCAGGTTCCAACTGTGCCTCACCAACCAGCACAGAGATGAGTTGAGTTTGAGCCTGAGAGATGATAACTGAAGTTGAGCAAAGTTCAACTGAATCAAATTTTAAACTGAGCCTCCCTAGCTATTAAAAAAAAAACAGAAAAGAAAAAAAAATTAAAATGATCAGGCATAGAAATAAGTACAAGAATTGTTCTCATACAACTATTTCCTGTAATGTCCTCCTGTCCTTCAACAAAAGCTGCCGTCAGGGCAGTAAGAATGCATCCATGATTCTAAGACAATATGGCAAGGTCAAAGGGGGAAAAACGAAAACAAAAACATTCTAAGAAACTTCACACCAATTTTGATTAGAAAAGAAAGTTGCTAAACTTGTCTCAACTAAAGAAAGTATTCAGTGGTATATTTAGAAAGGAAACAGAGGTAATGGAGAAATTACCGTGCAACTTTTGCAGGTGGCTGGGCCATGCAATGGCTAGAGCCCAGGCGGGAAGTGGCATCATTACAGCATCTGAGGACCAACACAGTGACAGCGGAGCTCTCAGGAGACAAGTTCTGTTGTCTGATTTTGGGGCACAGTTCTGATAAAGAGATTCTGGCTTCTCAGTTGTCCCAGGGTCCTCTCCCCTCCCCTTTTTCTGGGTCAGCTGAATGCCCAGTGAGATAGGATTTATCTTTCATCCTCTCTACTGGTTCCTCCCTGATCAGTGGTTTCCCTGGGTCAGGGTGAGCCCCAGGGCAGTAGATTGAGGTGGACATTCTGAAGGTGATGGTTCAGCCATCTGAGTTAGTCAGCTTCTGTGGCCCCGACCTGACAAGGTGAAGAGTCGTGAGACCCTGTCTTGGTGATGCTGGTGTCTCTGCAGCTCACTGTGGTCTTGTGAGTCCCTGATGAAGGAAGGGAAATAGATTTCCACCCAGCCATTCCTTTGCAGAAATCCTGCTCTATTTCAAGCTTTTTATCTTCTTCATTAACTCTCAGTCTGATTCCTCTGTCTGTCTTATAATGCTCAACTGTCTCAGCAAGAATATCTGTGACCTGAGATGAGGTCTTCATGGTACACAGATGTGAGATTTCACCATCTAAATTCTGGCTCAACAAATAGCTTTTCCTGTATTCCTGAGATATATATCTGTTCTCTTCCTTAAATATGATGCAAGGGGCCAATAATGTTTGAAATTAATACATTTCAGTAAATGTCTGCAATTTTTAAAATAAAGACCATTTAGCTAAGTTCTCCCAGTATGGTATGCATTTGAGGCTCTGGGTACCTTGACTGTCCTGTATCTATAAGTTCATTATATATTTAAGAGGGGTTGACTAGAAAACTCTCTCCCTCCTCATAAGTAACTCATCTGTAAAGTTAATCTCCCAGTTCTGCTCAGAACCTGCATTTCCTGCAAATGAAAACTACATTAAGATTTCACCTCACTCCTGTCAGATTAGCAAAAGTGAAGAATATAAGTAATAATAGACCACTGGAGGGGTTGTGGGGAGATAGGAACACTAGCACACTGTTGGTGGAACTGCAGACTGGTAAAGCCACTCTGGAAAGCAGTATGGAGAATCCTCAAAAAAATTAGGGATGGACTCACCATATGATCCAGCTATCCCTCTTCTGGTTATTTCCCAGAGGAGTTGGAATCAGCACATTTATAGCTATAAAGCAAAATCTTTGTTCATAGCAGCTCAATTTACAATAGCTAAATTATGGAACCAACCCAGATGCCCCTCACTGGATGAATGGATCAAAAAACTGTGGTACATATATACCATGGAGTACTACTCAGCAATTAGAAACAATGAGAATTGCAGCCTTTGAAAGTAAATGGATGGCTGTGGAAGAAATCATGTTGAGCGAAGTTAGCCTAACCCAGAGCATCAAGGGCTGAATGTTTTCACTCATTTTTGGAGGCTGGAGCTAAACCCAGGCCTGCGTGAAAGGTAATTAATCTCATGTATTAGACCCAGCTAAGGCATAGTAACACTTAACCTAGGCAATCATAGATATGTAGTTGGGGGGATAGAGTAGGTGGGGAAGGGGGGAGGGAGGGAGAATAGGGAGGGATCTGGGGTTAATTCTGGTTTAAGTGTATATGCATATCATATTGTTACTTTAAATGCAATTATGAGTTTACAATAACTAAATTCCTTAATAAAATAAATTAAAGAGAAAAGAACCTGTATTTTCATGGGCTATCTGGATTTTACCTACCTACAGTGGATTTAGTTTGAAAGTTCACCCAATATATACACTGAAGCAGATGTTTGGTTCCACAAACCATACCCTTAGCAAAAGAAAGCCTTAGGATACCGACAAATTTGTATTATTGATGGGCATAAAAATTTCATTCAACGTTTGAAAAAATATAAAACCTATCTTTACAGAATTATTTAAATTATTCATCAGGGTACTCTGTAATCATTGGGAAAAGTTTTTTTTCATGACATGATCTGGAGGGCACAGGATTCCTCTCCTCTTTCTTGGAAAAGATTTCCTTCTGATCTGTGATTCAGCTCCTGAACCTTTGTAGATGACATGTGGTAACACCGGACTCCCAAAGGACAAGTTTCCAGCAGGAGTGTTGACTACTATTTCTTGGACATAAGAGAAATTAAAGAAATGTTGCTACTATGTTGAATCCTATGAAATTGCTGGTTCTCAGCCTTTTTGACCTAAAGAACGACCAATTCACATGGTTCAGCCTCCTGCCTTCATTGATCTCATTGTGTCCCGAGACAGGTTCTATGATCTAGTTGGCAGAGCCTTCCTATGGGTTATCTCACTTGAGTTATAATAACCCCCAGGGAAGGGGAACAGTAACAATTTCCTTCTCATAGATGAGAAATATCTACTTTAGAAACATGGGGCTTGCTGACTTGAAATAAGCTGCCGAGTAGCGAGCAGGTCAGACTGAATTCTGCCAAGAAGCCCTGAGCTTGGAGGAGACCCTGAGCTCCAGAGGAGACCACAGCCCAGGCTGAGCCCTTGATTTCAGCCTGGGAGCCTTGAGAACAGGAGCCACCTAACTGGACCTGGACTCCTCACCCACAGAAACTCTGAGATAAAGAATCTGTGGTGTGTTCAGCCTCTAAATTTGTGGTAATTTATCACCCAGAGATAAAAGGCTAACATGCGGAGATAGGGCATCAGATATATTCATGATCCCCCATATGGGGCCAAACTAACTGTTCACCTTTTGGTCCTGAGCTTAAACAAGCAATATTTATGTGAAGAGAATAATCCATAAACCTTTAAACTCAAGAGTGACACTATGCCACACATATTCCTTCTTTATTCAGTCATTCAAAAACAACGATATATCTTCTGTAGCTGGTACATGCATATATTTGGCTGTTTTAATTACTATAAACAAAGCAAATAACACTTCTATTACTTTTCAGGATCGAGTTTCATTTAAGAAATGAACAAAAGTAATAACTAGTGAGGTCATGCATTTGTTAGCAAACTACATTTAAATAGTCCACAAGGTATTTATACTTCAAAACATTATGTTGTACAAAACACATGCATACGGCTGCAGCAATCAATTCAAACACAAATAAATAAATAAATGCGAGCCCAGAGAACAAAAAGGCAGTATTGTTAAGAATTTTAAAAAACTCTATAGATAATTGCTGGATTGTAATATAAATGTAAATAAATAAACAAATAGGGGCTGGAGTGGTGGCTCAGCGAGTCCGGTGCTTGCCTGGCATGCGCAAGTACATGAGTTCAAACCCCAGCACCACGTACACAACAAAGTTTCGGAGCAACAAAAGACACATGAACAACTGAATAAAAACAGATTCCCTCTTTCACTCACTCTCTCTTTCTCTCACTGTCCCTCTCTCTTTTAAATAAATAAATAAATAAATAATGCCAATCCAGAAAAGAAAAAGGCAGTATTGTTAAGAATTTTAAAAAACTCTATAAATAATTGCTGAGCTATAATATTAGATTTTGTTAGCATTTTGTTTTTATGTGTAAGTTCCCCTTTATAGATGAGTAAAGAAAACCTTATATTAGTTGAAATAACTTGTTGGGAAGTAGTAAACAGCAATGTTGGAGCATGAACTCAATTTTTCCGATTCCTGAGTTCAAGAATTTTTTGATCATAGCAAAACAAAAATATGAAATAAAAGTACATAGAATAGAGAAGCAAATTTTCTCATTATAACTGTCAAATGCTAAGCAAGTACTTTAGGGGATAATCATCTATGTGTGCAGGGAAAAGCTCCTTTCTCTTTGACTGTTCACACTCCTTCAAAGCATTCTTTATTAATGCATTTTAATTATACAAAATAATGGGCTTCATTGTAGAACCTTTGTACATGACAAGACGCACTGATCAGATCCATCTACCAGTACCCTTCCTTACTCACCCCACCCCCTTCCACTAATCACCTTCCTCTTCTCTAATAAGTCATCCTTCTGTTTTCTTGCCATTTTGACCTCCTAGATGCCATATGAGAGAAAATATGCAATATTGGATTTTCCCAGTCTGTCTTTATTTCAATTAACTTTGTGACCTCTAGTTCCATCCATTTTCCTTCAAATTACATGATTTTGTTCTTCTTTATGGCTGAATAATACTCCTTTGTCCACATACATATACCACTTTTTCTTATCCTTTCACCCATTGAGGCAAACCAAGGCTGATTCCATAACTTGGCCACTGTAAATTAGTATGCTGACTTTAATTCCTTTGGATATATACTAAGGATAGGTATAACTGAATAATATGATAGCTCTATTTTTAGTTTTTTGAGGAATCCTCATGCTAATGTACACAGTTGTCTGTACTAATTTACATTTTCACAAGCAATGGGAAAAGTTTCCTTTTTCTCCCAGCATTTTTTATCAGCATTTATTATTTTTTGTATTCCTGATGACTGTCCTTCTGACTGGGTGAGAAAAATCAAAGTAGTTTTGATTTGCATTTCCCCAGTGGCTAAAGATATTGAACATTTTTTTTTCATACAATTATTGGCCATTTGTACTTCTAATTTTGAGAAGTTTCTATTCACAGTTATTTTTTGGTTTCAGGTAAAGCCTCCCAGAGAATCTTACCAGGAACCAGCCAAAACTGTCCAGTAATTCTGACCAACCCTTTTTAAATGACTTCCAGAAAACTTTGCTCATTAAAATAATAAATTCTATGCCCACAGACATTCGGTTCACCATGTTTGAAAGTGTGGTGCATGAAGAAAGAGCATGCTCAGGCATGTGCCCACCATTGCTTCCGCAATGACAGTCTTTTCTTATGAATATGCATGAGTTTCCCCAATAAAAGCCCCTTGCTGTCTTTCCTTGGGGAGATACTACTTTTAGAATTATCTCCTTGTGCTCCTTTTTAGCCTCAAGTAATAAACATTTTTCTACTATTTTGTCTCCTGGTTGGGCTTATTGACTTTCAAGTTGGGAAAGGTTGAACCTATTGTATCCAAGTATATAACTAAAATAATCCTGGACTAGGATCAGCCTTTACTTACTACGTCAATATCCATGAATGCATGAATATGTAACAACACTTCCATCCAATGTGTAAGACTATGTCGAACAAATAAAAAAAAAATAAAATAATAACAAAAAGAAAATTCCTTTGATTTGGAATAGCTGTTTGCAAATGTGGGACACAAGCCTGTTTCCCACTGAGAGAATTCCCCTGGCTCCACCTGATTATTCTCAGAACAAATATTCTGTAGATGTTCACCTTGATTTTTGGAGACCTTGTTCCTCTTTAACTTTGGGCTCATCTTTTGAGTATACACCTTATATTGCATTAGTAGTTTCTGAATGTTTCTTCACATAGCCTGTCTTCGGATTTTTTTTCTTGTGGATCCTCAGTACAGGTCCAAGTGCTCATAATGAGAGGTAAAAATGTGAACAGTTTTAAACAATGAGATATGTCTATTTTTTTTTTAAAAGAGAGGGACAGTGAGAGAAAGAGAGAAAGAATCAATTTTATTTAGTTTTTCGTGTGGCTTTCATTGTTCCAACACTTTGTTGCTTATGTGGTGCTGGGGTTTGAACTGGAGTCCTCACACATGCCAGGCAAGTGCTGTGACCACTGAGCCACCATTCCAGTCCCTAGGTCTGTCTATGATTTGTTATGTACAAAGTATGTAAAATAAATGGTTTTATATACAGAACAACTTGCCAGTGAGTTGTGAAAACTCTTAATTAATGACTTTATTTTTCCTAAATTAGTCTCCTAACTATAATTATAATTGGAAAAAATAATTTATATAGACATTATAGTCAATCAGATGGGATAGAGCATCCCTTATAAGTGTTTGACAATTAGTTTTCATATTATGGAGAAAAGTATAGGTCAAAAGAAAATAGTACTGTTTTATATTTTTCTATAACAAAAAAATACCATGGATTAGCATTGTGCATGACTAAATACTTTATTGCACAATGACTTCAATTAATTCTAGCACAATGATTTATCCACTTGAAATATCTCTTTCAAAAAATAATAAAATCAGAGTTAAAAAATTGTAGACTTTTAAAAGGTTTGACTGAGAATACCTTAAATTCATTGTAGATGGTCTGATCCAATCTAACATAGCTTATAATTCAATTACAACTTCTTATGTTACATTTTAGAAATAAAATATATTTCTATTAGTGTATAAAACACTAATGATTTATCTGAAAAGTCCTGATGGAAAGAACAAATATCAATATTATTTTAGTGATTAGAAATATGAATTCTTTTCTGCTTTTCTGTATTTTAAGCTTTTCCACAAGGAAAAACTTCTCAGTAAAATAATAATTAATTGGTAGTTCTCTAATGTTCTGAACTTACTATAGATGAATATGAACAATGAATCTTAAAATTCTGTATCTTGGGGTCTCTTCTCCATTCATATTTCCTGAAGTTCAGATCAGTTTGTCTCTGATTGTTTTAAAGTTTCATTTTCTGCCTTGACCTTTCACATCCATCTCCACTTTCAGTTGTCTCCTGGCATTGTTTTTGAAGTTCTAAGGTTGGCTTTTGACATTTTCTTTAAGTTAGCACCTCTTCTTGGTTGCGATTTTATTTTTTTTAGAGACAAGGACAGCGCACCCTACCTCTCTCCTCCTATCCCTTGTTCCCTTGCATCTCTTTCTGGGTCATATACTTTTCCTAATATACCCAAGTATAATGTCATAATTCTTATACCTCTGAAGAATATTTTTATATGCACAACAATAGTATATACAATGACATAAAAGCTTGGAGTGTACCTTGCTTTACTTTCAGTAGCATGTATTATTTCCTTGATAACTTTCGTATTCATTGAATATATTTGGGGAGGGGAAAATCGTATATGTTTTGCATTCTTGTTTTTTTCTCCAAAATCTGTAACAATGCAGATAGTATAGCAGTGCCAATGCAGATAGTATAGCAGTGCAGTCACGTAGCAGACATTCAGTAAGTGTGTGTTGAATGAATGACTGATGGACTATTTTGCTCTAATGGGGCCATGTTGTTTCCTGTGTACCAGCTGTCTGCACTGTTCTGCCAGCTCCTTGTCAGCTTGAGCCCTTGTCCCAATTATGTAAGAATACAGAGGAAAGAGAAATACTGCTCTTCCTTGTCCTGACATGCCCTAGACCCTGCCTATTTTTTTTTTCACAAGCTGCTAAGTTTTAGAGTTATGTGTGAGGAATAGAGTAGTGATTCTTGAAGCCCAAGGAAATCTTGCTTTCTCTGTATTCGTGAAGAGAGTAGGAGGACTGAGGGTGTGCAATTGCTGGGTCTGGTCCTAATCAGAAGCTTGAAGAACCAGAAAACCCGTGACAGATTTCTTGTCTTCGGTCTGAAAGTTTTCACATTGACATCAATCAGTAGTCAGTGAAGAACTGCAGACGGTGTGGAATGGGGCTGGGAATGGAAAAAGGAATGTTAGTGTTTCATCCAAAACAAATTTCTCATTTGTATGACGGTTGTTGAGCAATAACAAAAGATGCAGTCAATTTGGGATTATTATTATTATTATTTTTATTTTTGCTTATGACCTGAAGTCTTTGGACAATATATCATGCAATTCAAGAATGGTTAAAAAAAAAAAAGGTATTGCCACAGTCTCTCTTCTTTAAGATTTTAGGATCAGAGGGCGTATAACAAAAAACACAAAAATAAAACAAGACTATTCTTAATATGTGCACATATCTCTGCTTACGAGTACTAGGCAAAACAACAAAACAGAATACGGACACAGCTTTTATGCAAAACTACAGAAGATTAATGTTAGACATTCACATGATAAAAACATTTCTCTATATAGTTTTAATTTTGTAAGATTTTCAAAATTTTCAATATTTACATATCATTTCTAAATTTCCCTTATTGTGACCTCAGATATAACAAAAGTTTTAGGATAGAATTTACATTTTGAGTTGTCCAGATCATGTTGGGGTTGGCTATGGGTCTCTTCAAATTGTTCATGTTTTCCTTCTGAGAGGAATGGCAGACATCTCAAGTCATTTACAAATTTTATCTTTGGGAAGAAACTCACAAACAATGTAAACAAATAAAGGAGAAAGGATTATGGAGAAATACAATATATCTGAGATTTCCTACCTACTCGCAATTAATAAGTTGGACTTCTATGATTTTGTAGATGATGTAGAAGACAGGAGACTACTGGTTCCGAGACAGGGACTTTATTATAGAAAACAGTATGAACATTGTGTTTGTGCTGAATTCCCTTGCCTCCCAAATTCTGCTTGGATAATACTGAAGGAGTCTGGTGGAGCCTGTACAAACAGAGGAAGACATAAATTCAGATGTCTTTAAGGGTATGAAGGTATACATACCTTTTACACCACAAAGGAAAACTATCTCTGTCAACAGTGATGGTTTTACAACTCTTTTTGGAAAAAATAGACCCTATGATCATAAGACTTACAGAAAATGGAAAACCATGGATAATTATTAAAGAGAAAGATCCCAATACTGCATTCTTTTAACCATTTAATCTATCTTATGTTAGTCCTAGAAAGTGCAATAAGCATTCCAAATAAAACCAGTTGCTTGTGTTATTACAATTAGCAAAAATGATTAGATATTTAGTAATGAATTTGTTTGTCTTCCTTAATCACAGCTCTGGATAATATTTGTTTAGTATACAGCAAGAACCCAAAAATGTTTATTATCTGTATGAATGCTAAGAAAGAAGTCAAGTAAGCATCACTAAGCCTCATCTCCAAAGCAGAGGCAGCAACTATGTAAGAACAAAAACAAAAACAAAAGCATACATTCATTTGTCCCAGCTCTGACTTTGAACACACATCTCTCAACAATTCAGCAATGAAGAATACTCAGCTGTATTCAAAGATATCATCTCAAATAAAAAATTACTATTGTTTATACCATTTCCACAATGATGAAGTGAAACAGTGCTGGACATTACTACACTATCAAAGGCAGAAAAACAATGATATCAGAAATCGTTATGTATTTTTTTAGAATACATGCATCAGGGCATTCAATTTTGAAAATCATTTATACTTTTAGCTGTGGATAGCTCATATCTGATAAACATGTGGAGTTTTCCTGCAGAGTGTAAAGACTGTTAAATAAAGGGCTCTCGATAGAAAAAGTGTTCATCCCTGTGAGGTCAATGAGTCCTTTGAAGACACCATGGTTTTATTGAATACCCTGGAAGAGTTCATTAACCCCACACAAATAGACCATCTACTCCTACCTAGAGAATCATGCTAATTAAATTGCTCTGTTTACCAACCTATGTCCCAATTTTCTATGAATACATGAATGCCTTGAGTCTCATTCCACACGTCTTTGTTGAAGGCACAAAAGATTGAAAATTCACAACCTGTAAGTTGTACTTTTGCAATAAATATCAGGCATCCTTCCTTTTACTTCTTCAACCAGTTTTTTTTAAAGAAATCATTACATTAGTGTTATACTAATAATATCAGCCCAGATGGAAGGGTTTTAATGATTTTATATATTTTTTCTATTTCAATATGCTTCTTGAAAATATGGTATTTTCTATTGCAATTTTGTTTCATCCTCAAAGTAACAAATTTCTCATGAGTGTTTGGTGTGGTGCATGAATCATTTAATCTTGACTTGGCTTGTTTAAAAATTGTTATTGGTGTGCATTATTAATTATACTTATACACTGTAAATATCTATAGTCATGATCTATGTGTGAGTTTTATTATCACCTGATTTCTTTCTTGCTAAAATTTAAAAATGTCATTCTTTGTACCTGACAAAGATTGTTTGCTTGGCCAAACTTTAGTCAGTGTTCTGAACCATCTCCTAGGTAGGTCTCTGCACTCTTTTCTAAAGTGAAGATTTAACAAGAATTCCTCTAACCCGAACCCTTCACCCTCACTACCTGATCATTCTTGATCATTGACTATGTTCCTCAGCCCACAGCCCCCACCAGCTTGTATCTGATCACCCTGGCCACTTCAGGAAGAATCTTATTTGCTTGGTTTGGCAAGAATCCTGCTCATTCCTGATGTTTTCTTTTAGTGAGTTTCTTTCTTCTGCTTCCACTCTGTTCCTTGGCTATAAACTCATACTTACCCAGGCTGTATTTGCAGTCAATTCCATCTGTCTTCCTACCTTTAAGACCCCTTTGCAGTGGATCCTATACTTGTTGTGATGATCCAGAATAAACTCTTCTTTACCAAACTTTAACAAGTCTTGTTGAATAATTTGTTTCTTAAACACATATAAGACTAATTTCTACATCTGTGCTGTGAATTCCTTCCTCAGGAGTTTTAAACTTTAAGCAAGTTTTCTCTTACATATTCAATCTCCCACTCTCTGTTTATCCCTACTTATAACTTACTTTTTCTCAAATGCCACTTCTTCCTTTGTTTTTTATTTGTTTGTTTGTTTAAGATTGAGGGACAGCGAGAGAGAGGAGACAGAGAGAAATAATTTCTATTTAACTTTTCTTGTGTCCTTTGTTGCTCCTACACTTCATTGTGTACGTGGTGCTGGGGTTCGAGCCCATGTACTCGCACATGCCAGGCAAGTGTGGTAACCACCGAGCCACTACTCCAGCCCTCTCCCTTGTTTTAAAATATGCTCATGTCTTCTCTAATAAAGAACAGTATCAAATACTCCCTAGATAGCTCATCTCCTTTCATTAACTTCTTTAATTTCTCTACTTTTTAGTCATCTTCTCAAAAGGATTATCTTTGTCATTGCTTCTATTTCCTCACCTTATTCCAGTACAGACTTGTGTACAGTATGCTACTGGAACAGGTTTCACAAAAATGGCCGGGTGCTAAAGTCTAGGAGACATTCCCAATTATTTTTGTACAAATATGCTAAGCTGCATTCAAAGTAATTGACTCTCTTAGATGTTTTCTTCCCTCAACATTTAGATCCTACTTATTTCAGTTTTACTTCCCACTTCTCTGCAGTCCATGTTCTGTCTTCTTTTTGGGGTCAGCCTCATCTACCTTGAACATGGAGTGCTAATTGTAGAGACTCTGTTATTCTTACTATGTATGTGTGTGCATCTATATATATATATATATATTCTCTTTTATTGATTTCAAGCATTTCTGTGATTTGAATTACAACATATTTACAGATTATTTACAAATATAAGCTGTAGCTTAGATATCTTCCAATTTCCAGTCCATTTAGCCAAATGCTTTCTTGACATTTTCTTTTGTAACACCCAAATCATATAAAACTAAATGGTCCAATCAGAACTCATTTATACTTCTTTACCCTTCTCTCTGATGATACCCTAAAAATATCATCTAGCCTATTCACATGAGAAAATTTGAGTCTTTTTTTACTCTTTTCTTTCTCAAATTCATCAGCGAGTCCTTTTGATTTTCCCTCTGATAGTTCCTATCATCTGTAGTCCATCATCCTGTACCGCACCCTAATGTCTTTCTCAAAGATGACTGTGGTAGTCTTCCCAGGAGTCTATCTGTGTCCACTCTGGCTCTCTTCCAATGTATCATGAAAACAAGAGTTTTCAACAGGTATGACTACCCAAAAAATTATCCACACCCTTTTTTAGACTCCCATGGGCCTAAGACAAAGCAAACTCCTCAACATGGGCAGGCGTGCTGTCTCCAGAAGCTTTCTTTGTACTCTTCCTTATCTTGTGGTTTCTAGCAATGCTAGCTATTCTTGGAGTCCCCATGTCATGTGTCCTCTTTCCTGCAGCATGCATGCGCATACATTGTTCACTCTGCTGGGAAGTTCTTTCTTGCATCTCCACCTACTCAGTTCTGACCCTTTAGCATTCAGATCAAATGTCCTCTGCTCAAGGAGGCCTCCTTGGATTCTTCAACTAGATCAGATTTGCCCGTTATGTGTTCTCAGAGCATGTTCCACTGTGTTGTAGCACTTGTTCCTGGAGTGATGCTCACACAATGATCTGACAAACATCTTTCCTCTCCACCTGAATAAAATCCATACATAATTACAGATGAGTCTACTTTTTTGTTCGCCAGGGATTGTCATGATGTAATAAATAATTGATGGCCTCTAAGAAGTGGAAAAAAAACAGAAAAAAAACCAGTTTAGGGAATAGATGCATATAGAATATAAGGAGGTAAAGGAATTGTGAAGAAAAAAAAAAAGAAATGAATGAGGAAGTAGGAAAAGAAGGAGAAGAACAATGAGAATGAGAAAAGAACACTTGTTTGGTAAAAACAACAACAAAAATACATTTATTAAATATTTGTATGTGCCAACCACCTTGTTAAGATCTTTATAAGCATTACACTTAGCAAATCTAAAGGATGAATTATTATAACTTTTTTACTATACCTTAGACAATGGGGGCCAACCAAAGCTCAGGATCATAGTACGTTGAGATGCTGGGCTTTAAATCTAGGTCTGATTAAATGAGAAATTAATTTCTTTAGAATTTTGAAGCCCAAGATTATAATTCTATTTAAAGACTTTGGATGACAAAGATGCCTGAGAACTTTTGAAAAGGCATCTCATATTGTCCTGATGGTGCATATTAAAAGAACACAGTACTTTTAAGTAAATAAAATAGTTAAACAACTAGGGTAACTATCAAATGACTAATTTTTTACTCTCAAAAAGTGAATGTTTTTATTTAAAAAACCATGTTGTGTACCAATAGTGATTCTATTTTTTTTTTTTTGAATGCACAGGGAAAAGGATGGATACCAGCCTTTAATTTTTAAAAGAAAATCAGCAATTTATATTCCCAGCTAATGTTCAGTTGAAAAGACAGTACTTCTTTTTCTAATTAAGAAATTTATTTGTTGAACAATCAAGCATGCTTCCAACAAAACAATATAATATATATATTCTGAAAATTAGATTTACTCCCAGAACCCCTGCATATTCACACTCTTATCCCTCCCGCCACTCCCTGCTCCTTCCCAATACGTCTCTAAGAATGCCTTAGGTTGTATGTTACTACACCTTTTCAGGATTTAATACATGAGATTTGACCACCTTTGGCAATGGTCAGGGTCTAGCTCCAACCTCCACAAATGAGTGAAGACATTCGACCCTTGGTTCTCTGGGTTATGCTGATTTCACTCAGCGTAATTTCTTCCACAGCCAATCATTTACCTTCAAAGGCTGCAATATCATTGTTTCTAATTGCTGAGTAAAACTCCATGGTATATGTGTACCACAGTTTTTGGATCCATTCATCCAGTGAGGGACATCTGGGTTGTTTCCATAATTTGGCTATGTAAATTGAGCTGCTATGAATATAGATTTTGCTGTGTCATTGTAATGTGCTGATTCTGAATCCCATGGAAAAATACCCAGGAGAAGAATAGCTGGATCATACGGTGGGTTCATCCCTGGTTTTTCGAGGATTCTCCACACTGCTTTCCAGAGGGGCTGTACCAGTCTGCAGCTCCACCAACAGTGTGTTAGTGTGCCTATCTCTCCACAACCTCTCCAGCATCAATCATTGTTTATTTTCTTCATTTTTGCCAATCTGACTGGTGTGAGGTGATATCTTAATGTAGTTTTCATTTGCATTTCTCTGATTACTAGTGATTTAGAGCACTTTCTCATGTATTCATTGGCTTGATAAATGCCCTCTGTTCTATTTAGCTCTTTGGTCCATTTATTGATTGGGTTGTTTATGTTTTTTTTGTAGTTCAGGTTTTTGAGGATTTTGTAGATTCTGGATATGAGACCTCTGTCAGAAGAATCACAGCCCATGATTCTCTCCAATTCTGTAGGAAACCTCTTGACTATTTTGATTATTTCCTTGGCAGTGCAAAAGCTTTTTAGCTTTATGACATCCCATTCACTGATTTTTGGCTTTACTTCCTTCATTTTAGGAGACATGTTGAGAAAGTTTTGCCTACTCCCAAATGCTGAAGTGTTGGACCTAATTTGTCTTCCATCAGTTGCAAGGAAGCTGGTTTACTTCCTAGCTCCTTGATACATTTAAAAATGTAAATGCAAGTATAGCAGTGATAGAGTACAGGCAAGAAGAATGTGAACATAATTTGAATGGATTCATTGTTATGCCCAGGTAGGGCGAGGCAGTGTGGTCTCCATTGTGTGAGTCTGCTGGGCACTAGATGCTTCAAATGCCTCAAGTCACTAAGCCCCTAGTCTCCTGCCATCTAGGTTTGCTATTATTCTTTTTCATTTTACAAAAGAGGAAAACAATTATCTGAATGGTTTAGCATTTTATACAAGGTCATATAACTAGTATGTAGTGAGGCCAGTGCTAGTCCAACCTCAAGCTATAGGTTTTCCGATTTCTCATTTCCCCCATGGAACTGATTATGGAGAATGGGATAAAAAGGAGGCTATATCACTTTACCAGCCAAGTTTATGAGAGCTTGACATCTTTTGAAAAAAATTAATTTTATTAAACTGTCTTAGTTTAAACATGACTATTGCTTAACTTATGGTTACTACTCTGTGCTTTCTAAAATGTTTTGCCTGCTATATATGTCAATTTATTATCATAATCACTCATTAAAATGTGCAATGTCAGAGACAGTTTTCAGATTTACCGACTGAAGTGGAAGTACATTAAATGACCTGAGCAGAACCACTGTAAATAATATAGCAGGAACACCAACACTTTTTCTCTAAGCACTGTGGTCTACTGTAGATTAGTTGGAGACTATCTTTTAGAAGAAAGAAGGATTGAGTATTCCTAAGCTTAAGATGGAAAACAAACCAAATATCTGGTTGAATAAAGAAATGAAGATATTACTAATTATGCACAATCTTATTTTCAAAAATTGCATATTTTTGTGACAAATTCAGGATTGAAAGAACAGAAAAAAATAAACTTTGTTTTTACATAATTATTGGCATTCTGTCTAATTTCACTTTTCTTAATTCATTTTCACATTGTTGGTAATTAATTGTAAGCAGCCATGCAAGGACACATGCAAAATAAACCCATGTCATTTTTTCTGACAGCTTATCTATGGTTATCAAGAAGCTACTGGAAGTCTAAAGCCACGATGAGAATGCGTTATTTCTAGAAAACACATAGCATTTCAATGAACTGAGTCAAAATGTTTAAGTCAAGTTGTATAAATATTCTTCACTTTTACATGAGCACACATCTCTGGCATGTATGCACTTTTTTTCTTATATAAATTAATTGCTAGAAGTCTTTTTTAAGGTTAGTAAAGGTTACTAGCTGCCTTGCTAGTTTAGGACAGCATCTGATTTCTCAATTTTTGGAAATCTCAGTTGTTAAAGTGCAAACAGTACATCTATTTCCAACCCTATGCAATGGAAAATATTTTTTTTTCAAAATAGGGCAAAATCTGGCAGTAATTTCCCTACTCAGGAAATTAATTAGCACACACAGTCAAGACTGAGAAAACAGGAAAGAGATGAAAACAGAAACATGAAATTTCAAAATTTCCACTCTGATAAAATTCATTTGATGATATTAGAATAAATGGAGCACAGTCCAGTTTCCTAAGACATGATCATTATGATAACCAGTGTGACCATAATGATCATGTCTTAGGAATCACTTTTTTAAAAATTGGATCAATGTTTACAGCAGCTCAATTTACAATAGTTAAACTATGGAACAAACCCAGATGCCCCTTATTGAATGAATGGATTGAAAAACTGTAATGTACAATGGAGTTCTACTATGAAATTAGAAGAAATGATATCATGCCTTTTGTAGCTAAATGAATGGAAATGGAAAAAAATCATGCTTAGTGAAATATCCCAAACAAAGAGACTTAAGAGCCAAATATTTTCTCTGGTATGTGGAAGCTAGAGTAAAACTAAGTTTAATTGATAAACCCACCAAGCTGAAACTTCACATAAGTTGAGGGAATCATAACTATGAAGGTGGGAGGAGAAGGGAAGGAGGCAAAGAAGAGATATGTGTCTATTTGAACAGACTACATTCCCTAATTATTCAATCATACATTATTTATCTATGTTGAAGGGTGTTTTGTAGAAGTGGTTGAAGACCATCATAAACTATCTCTAAGTGGAGACATCTTAGGTAACCTGGATGGCTTGGATACAAACAGTGGAAAGGCCTGCCTGCAGAGTAGTATTGAGGGATTCCAGAAGATGAAATTCTCTCTGTGGGCAAATAACTTCAGCCCATTCCCAAAATTTCTAGTCTGTCCTTTCTGACAATCTGCTCACTAGGTTACAGACATCTTTTCCAGTGACCACAATGGTTTAAGCCAATTCCTTATAACATATCTCAGGCAAGCAGAGAAACTCAGAAATTTCAAAAATTAATATACACTTATATGCCCATTTCTATCTATGACATGGAGGTATTAAAGAGGAGACTTGAGATTGGGGAATGGATAAAGTGGGGTAGATCCTGGACAAGGATTGTGCTTAACTTACTTTGTAAATATCGATATATGCACAAATACGTAACAATGATTCCCTCCAATATGTAAGACTGTTGAACAAATACAAAAAAATAAAAAAACAGGTTGGATCAGACTACAGGAAAAAGAAGTATGGAAATTTAAATAGTACAAAATGAAACTTCTTTTACTCCTTAATATTACCAAGGTCTCCTTATTTTCTACTTGAAACTTTACTGCATCAGCTTTCTCAGAAGATGATATGACCCATACATTTCTCTAATTAGAAAAAAAAATGTATCCTCCTTGTGTGAGAATGTGTCAATCCACATCTCAACACTAGAATAAGCTTTGAAAAAGCTGCCTTATTAGGGGATTCAGGGAAGCAATTCCTTGTAACTTCAGCAGTTTCTTAAAGTAAGTTGGGTCTCCAGCTTAACCATGTGTGCAAGATTCAATTCTCATTCTCCCTCTCCTTCCAAAAGCTGCAAAAACTATCTATTTAAGTTGAAAGAATGGCACTAGGTGAGAGGAGACTGAGGAATTTGTATTGAAATGGTTTTTCTTGGGAGCAAAAGAATAATCAGAAGAGAATGGAAGTCAGATGGACATTCTGGCTTCCAGCAGACCGGAAACTGAATATGAAAGCCGTGTCATCTCCCTAAGCCCTTTTTAAACTGTGGCTTCATTGGCTGCAAATTGTGCTCTAGCCATTAGTGCTGGCTTTACGGAACTTATTTGCCTTTGGAGTGGAGGAAAGTGCAATGGTTGAGAGGCCAGGTTTCATAAAGAGAGAGAACAGAATTACCCTCCCTGATCTAACACCAGGCAGGTGTTCTCAGGCAATTGACTCATAGGATTGCTTTGGGCAATTCGTTTGTACTCTTGCCCTCAGGGGAATAATACCTATCTCCCAGGATCATTGGGTGTATTAAATGAGATAAAATCTACAAACCCCTTGCACCTTGGTTGCTAGCCCCAGTGAGTTCTTAAAAAGAGCAACTATTGATAATAGCAATGGATAGAAATTGAGGAGGAGATAGAAAACAAGAAGAAAGCAGAAAGCATGCAAGACAGGATCATGCTTGCATCTCTGCCTTACCAACATGTCCCTAAGGCTCTATTCTTATGACAGCACTCTCTTCCACTTTGGACTTGTAACCAGGGCTGGAAGTGCATGATACCATGCATGGACCTACCCTTCAGTGCACACAGGGCTTCTCATGCCTCATCATCCCTTCCTCAATCTGACAACTTTTTCCTCCTGCAGTCCTGAGCTGGTCATCACCAATCCCTTTCTAAGAGGTTGGCAATTCCCAGTTACTCTTTTATCTTGTTATAGCATTTCCCTCAGAGCAGTAGGCCCCTTGGAAAACACCCTGTCAAAACCGTGGTTTTCAGTGTTAATACCTATAACACTTTAATAGTTTCTTTGCCCAAAGATATTTGCTTTTTAAATGAGTATATAGTTCAGGATTCAACCAGAGCAACAGAAGCAGTAGTAGATACAGTCATTGCTTAATATCCATGGGTGATTGGTTCCAGGACCATTATGAAAATCCAAGAATGCTCATGTCCCTTGCATAAAGTGGCACAATATTTGCATAACTTATGCACATCTTTCCATATACTTTAAATCTTCTGCAGATTAATTATAATGCTTAATTTCATGTCTGTGCTTATGCAAATAAGTGTTATAGTATATTGTTTAGGCCATAATTGTCACGGAAATGGTCTTTTTCAGTACAGACAACAATGTTTAGAATATTTTCAATTCATAGTTGGTGAAATTCATGGACTTGGAATCCATATTGGAATCCATAGATATTATATATATATATATATATATATATATATATATATATATATATATATATCTGTTAAGAAACATATTATAAGGAATTGGCTTAAACCATTGTGGCCACTGGAAAAGATGTCTGTAACCTAGTGAGCAGATTGTCAGAAAGGACAGGCTATACATTTTGGGAATGGGCTGAAGTTATTTGCCCACAGAGAGAATTTCATCTTCTGGAATCCCTCAATACTACTCTGTGGCCTTTCCACTGTTTGTATCCAACCATGATGGTCTTCAACCACTTCTACAAACACCCTTCAGCATGGTTAAATAGTGTATGATTGAATAATTAGCATTGTAGTCTGTTCAAATAGACATATAAAACTGACCATCACAGTCCACCCCTTGTTGACTTCACATCCATACCCATCTTCTGAAACAATACTTGATCTCCAATTAAAAACAGTAGCAAGGTCATATTTTTATACTAATACACTATTCCTGTGCAACCCAAATCATGCTAACTCTTCCCAAGAAAGGATAGAATGTCCTTAAATGACATTCACATCTCTCCTATTATTTTCCACAAGTAAAATACTGTGATATAATGGCAGCTATTATTAATATATCTTATGCAAGATCTTAAGGGATAAGATATGGAAAAAACAAAATATTAATCAATTTTGATACGAACATATTCATTATTAAAAAGGAATTTCTAATTTTGCAAGTAGTTCTATGGTCACAGCTTATATTTATAACCACCTTCTTCCATGACCCATTCTATATTCACTTTGCTTTCATAAAACACATTAGCTAGTTAGGGTTCTTTGCTTTGTGGAATGACCCAAATCTTCATTCTTGAAGCATCTGGTCAATCAGAAGTCCTGGATGAGTTGGACTGTTTAGTTTTCCATTGGTATGAAATCATAGGATGTAGCACTACTAAAAAAATGCGCTAAGGGGTCTTCACCACTCTAGACACCCTCTTCCTTACCCCCATGGTATAGTGGCAATCCAGTTTTCCTTTGATAATAGACATCAGTCATGGTGACCAGTACATTTTGTTTGTGAATATGTAGGATGATAGTGATTAGCACTGCTCTCATCTCCACCCTTTGACACCTGGTGCTGGGAGAAACAGCACCATAGATTGGGTGCTGATTCAGAGCCTACAGTGACCTGGAACACTCCCCTAGCTCCATAAGGTATTGCCATCTCTCCAGTGCTACAAATGGACATTCAGAAGGTCATTCCCATATTCTATCAAAGCCTCTACTTCAGGATAATAGGGAACATCACAACATCAGCAAATTCCATGAGCACAAGTCCAGGCCCATTTGCTCTGAAGCAAGATTCTTTATTAGAGGCAGTGATATATGAAGCCCAATGATACCAGGTGAGACATTCTGTACATACACTGATAGCTTCGTTAGATACACTGTGTGGAGGTCAGGAATCCACGTGCAGGAGTAACATCCAGTCCAGTAAGTGCAAACCATTAGCTCCTTCCATGGTGAAAATGGATCACTGGAATGGAACTGCCATCATTTTGGTGAACTTCCAGATCGGGAGTTTTGTGTTAGTCTCTCTAGTTGGCAGATAGGCCAGCATGCTCCATTCTGTGGCCAGTTTATCTTTAGTTTTCTTTTTTTAATTTCTCTTTTAAGGGAAATAGGTGCTGTGCCTAAACTGCTGCCCACTCCAAGGTTTCCTTTATCACTGTCCTTTAAGAATGGCCGAGAAAGGCACTGCAGTGCTGCAGCTGTCCGAGTTCAGACATATCATGCAGAACCACCTGTGACAGGTCTGTCATTCTCTTCCTTGGTCAACTGTTTGTAGGGAGCAAACCACGATTCTGCAAGTGGAGGCTGCATAGATAAAGGTAATGTATTTGGAACACAGGTCATGGGCACTTGACATTTTTTTTTCATTCAGTTTATTTAGAGAAGAACCTTACAATGTGAAAGTTCTCTCATTGATCATGATTTCTAAAAGCTGGTAACAGAAATTGTAGGAATGAGTGTCAGCATCGAGTCATGAGAAAGGGCCTTGCAAGGCCAACTGAGAATGAAAACGACCTTGCTGTCCAGAATCTTCTCATCTTAAAGTGCTTTTCTTTGATAATGTCCTCAGACAGTAAGGGCAGCTTCTAGTACTGGCCACAAATATATATCTCAGTCCCCATCTACTGGGACAAACAGAAGATTTTTATAGCAACATAGGAAACATTTCTTAGTCTAGAGTCAAAAATATCTGTTTTACCCTCAGTTCTTATAAGTCTTTTCAACTTAGGCCAAACCAGTGTTGTGGTTTAGAAATTGCCTCCATGGTTTATTAATATCAGGCAATGAAAAGGAAGTATGAATAAAATTAGAAACTTTCTTTTTATTTTTTGTTAGCAAAAATTCATGTCTTATATAATGAGTAACTTCCCTCCACTTGTGCATTTAATACCTGATGGTTCCCAGGGTTACTCAGGGATACTTCATGCTCCATTCCTATAGAAATCAGGACGTAGAAGACACCAAGAGCTTATAAATATGAGCTTTCTTAAGATTATATGTCTTAAATTCTCTGTTCTCTATTAAATAAAAAGCATTTGCTCTGCTCTCTTGGTTAGTGACAATATTGCATGTACATATTTTACTATAAAGGGTAAAATATTGTTGTTCATGTAATAGAAAAATGCTCACAAGAGAGTTCAAACTACATTAAAATATATTCGATTTAATGTGAAATACTATTTTTAATTTTATTGATTCTTTGTAGCTATAAAACATTAGGATTTATTCTGGCATAATTAGAAAGGCATGGACTGTCATTTGCTCTAATTCTGTCCCTAGTACTTCTCCTTTCTCTCTTTTGGTTCTTTTCCATCTACTGATCTTTCTGCTATTTACTTGTGGGTGTTTTTCTTTTGCTTGTGTTTTTATTTTTTTAGATAGTGTCTTATGCATATGCATAAGGGTGATATTCACTGTGGTATATTCATATATGTACATAGAAAAGTTAGGTCACAACATGAAATTCTTAGAATTAAACAGTATAATGTTCACCCAGCAAATTTTATAAATAACATTCAGCTAAGGCCTCCAGGTTAATAAAAAGTACAAAAGCCATAGCTAGAATGTTCAACTAGTCTAATAATATGCCTATATTCTTAAACTGTCTAGGTTTAAGAATACATTTGAATCTAGAGTCAGGATGATATGAATTAATTTTAATCATGAAGATCTGAAGTACCTCCAGCAGATAGTTTCAAACAATTCATTGAGGTACAATTTGCATACCATACAATTCACCAATTTTAAATGTTCAATCCAATTGATTTTTGCAGATTCAAAGAGTTGGATAGTCCAGGATCCAGTTTTAGGATATTTATATCACCTAAATGGATCCCTAGTGACCATGTTCTGTTGATGTCTGTTACCATCCTTATTTCCAGAGAACCATGAATCAGATGCCATTCTCCAGGGATTTGTTTTTTCTGTGCATTTTGTATGCATGAAGTTATGTCATATGTAGTATTTTGAATCAGCTTCTAGAATATTGTTTTTGAGGTTCAGCCATATTGTAGCATATATTTGTAATAATCTTCTGTATTGCCAAATACTAACCCTTAGTACCACTATAACGCATTTGGTAGATCCTTTCACTAAAATTATTTTCTTTATTGTTGTGAGTTTTTCACTATTATGAATCACTATTCAAAACAGCAATTATACCTTCAGCTTTTTGTAGATGTCTCTGAATGATTATGCTTTAATTAGTTGTGGTAGTGGATGAAATGAGAGTAGAATTTCTTGTTCAAATCACAAGTACAAGTTCAAGTTTTTAGAAACAACTATAAAGGGTGCTCAGTTTATATTTCCACCAGGAAGGCGTGACGATTTTGGCCTTCTCATTCCCTCACCAATATTTAATATTGTGTGAGCTTTGAACTCAGTTATATGATTTACTAATATTGTCTCCCAGTCTATTACCTATTTTTTTCACTTTCTAGATGGTGATTCTTGAAGTGCAAAAGTTTGCATTTTAATGGAATTCAATGTACCATATTTTTTTTCTTTTATTGCTTTTACATGTCATATTGTAATGAAGAATTATGTAATTAAGAACAGCTGGATGTGGTGGTGCACACTTGTAATTCCAGCAACTTGGAAGGATGGCAGGAAGATCAAAATTTTGAGACCAGTTGCAGCAATTTAGTGACAGCCTCAGCAACTCAGTGAAACCCTTGTCAAACTTAAATAAATAAGTAAATGAGAATGCAGATGTCAAACAAATAAATAAAATTTGGTCTGACTCAAGGTCACAAAGGTTTCCCTTATATTTTATTTAAGAAATTTTATAGTCCTAGCTCTTACAACTAAATCTGCAATTAATTCTGAGTCTATACTTCTCTATGACATGTTGTGATATAAATTTAGTTTTTGGTAAATAGATTTTCAGTATTCCCAGTACTATTTGTTGAAAAGATTATCTTGTACCTCTTTATATTGTTTTGTCACTTTTTTTGAAAATTAATTGACCAGAAATATAGTGGCATATATGAATTTTCAGTTTTAGGTCATTTTATATTAATGCCAGTATTGACTTACACCTTTATGCCAATGCCATGCTGGGATTGCTACAGCACGTGTTTTTCTCATTAACTACTTGAGTTTTTATTTTTATTGGGGCAGTATAATTATACACAATAGTGGGATTTATTGTGATAGATCCATTCATACCTGCACACAACATAATTTGGTCATCTTCATTAACCAGTATTTCCCCTATCCTTCTCCTCTTCTTCGCCTCCTATTCCCATCCTCTACTCTATTGATCTATTTTAAAGAAATTCTTTACCTCCCTTTTTTACTTTCTGACATCCACACATGAGGGAAAAGATATTACTTCTGACTTTCTATGTCTGGCTTATGTTCACTTAACATGATGTACTTCAGTTCCATCAATTTTCCTGCAAATGATATAATTTCATTTTTCTTTATAGGTTAGTAAAGCTTCTTTGAATATATGCATATTTTTTATTCATCTGCTGATGGACACCTAGACTGGTTCCATAACTTGGCTATTGTGAATTTTGCTACCATAGGCTTCGGTTTGTAAGTATTGCCACAGTATGCTGATTTAGTTCTTTTAGCTAAATTCCAAGAAAAAATGGTCATACAGTGATTCTATTCCTGGTCTTTGATGAATGAATCCTTTTTTTTTTCTTAAGACAGAGAGGAAGAGAGAATCATTTTTTATTTATTTTTTCATCTGGCTCTTATATCTCTGACACTTAGTTGTGTATGTGGTGCTGGGGTTTGAACCCAGGTCCTTGAGTAAGCCAGGCAAGAGCTCCAACTGCTGAACCACCTCTCCAGTTGTGATGAATCTTAATGCTGATTTCCACAGAGGTCATACTAATTTACAGTCTCATCAGCAACATTTAAGTGATCTTTTGAACCCACATCCTCGTTCACTGTTCTTTATTATCTATATTTTTTTTCAGGAACTGAGGATTAAACACAAGGAACATAGGGGCATACTACCATTAATTCACATCCACAGCCATTTATTTATTTATTTATTTATTTATCTATTTATTTATTTATTTATGAGACAGGGCTCACTATGTGGCCCTGGTTGGCCTCAAACTTGAACTCATCATATTCTTCATATTCTTGCCTTAGCCTTCCAAGTTGCTGGGATTGCAGATGAGCATCACTGTGGTCACTATTTGAATTGTCAATAATTGTCATGCTAACTGGACTGGAATCTCAGGATAGATTTAGTTTGCATTTTCCTTGATGGCTAAAGATATTAAACTTTTTTATTTTTTTCATATATTTGTTGGCCATTTGCATTTTTTTATTTTTTAAAATTAATTATTTTTTAAATATGGGCTTACAATCAGGAGGGAATCAATGTCAAACAATCAAATGTATATTCACATAGTTAGCCAAGACTGATGCCATTACAAGGTTTCCCTGCTTGGATTCCCCATGGTTCCTTGTTTCCCCCAATTAAACCCCTGTGTTAAATGGACTTCTTGAGGAAGTCAGAGGTTTCCCTCTGAGTTGATTCCCCCATACTCCTCCCTCCAGTCTCCTTGATATTCTTCCTATTCCCTCCCCCATTCCCTGCCCCTCTCCCCAAGTCTCCCATCATCCTAGGCCAGGTTCCCCCTATTCATGTAAAAAATATTTGTTATAGAAAAATATTTGTTGGCTATTTGTATTTTTAAAAATTTCTGCTTAATTTAATTTTCCACTTATTGGTTGGATTCTTTTTATTTTTCAATTTGTTTTTCAGGTTTTGAGCTCTCTATATTTATATGGATATTAATCCTCTGTCACAAGATTAGCTAGCAAATATTTTCTTCCATTCTGTAAACTCTCTCTCTTTTGCTATGCAGAAGCTTTTTAATTTTATGCAAACACTTTTATTAATTGTTGGTATTATTTCCTGAGCTTTCGAAATCCTGTTGAGGAAGTTATTGCCTGTGAATATACGTTGGAGGGTTGACCCTGTGTTTTCTTGTAGCACTTGCGAAGTTTTTCATCTAGTTCCAGGTCCTCGATCCAGTTTGATTTGACTATGGGCAGAATGGAGATAAGGGATCTAGTTTCATTTGTGTATATATGGATAGCCAGTTTTTCCAACACTGTTTGTTAAAAAGGCTGTCTTTTTTCCACAGTATGTTCTTGGCACCTTTATCAAGTATCAGATGACTGTATCTACATGGATTTATCTCTGTGCTTTCTATTTCGTTCCATTGGTCTTCATTTCTGTTTTTATGCCTGGACCATAGTACTTATTACTATAGTCTGAAGTATAATTTGAAACTGGGGATTGTGGCACCCCAATATTGCAGTTTTTGCTCAGGAATGCTTTGGTTATTTTGGGAATTTTATTCTTCCACATGAATTGTAGGAATTTTTTTCTGTTGTTGTGAAAAATGTCATTGGTATTTTAATGTATGTTTTATAATAGGGAGGTACAATTCCTCAAACACTGTACTTTTTAAAAATTGTGCTACTCTGAGGTTTTCATATTTCTGTATAAGTGTTAGAATCAGCTTGTCAATGTCTTTAAAAGTTGTATTGAGATATTAACAATCACAGAGAAGCTATATATAATAATTTCAGGGTAATTATCATCTTAATTATATTGAATTTTCAAATTCATGAACATGAAGTGACACTCCCTTATTTAGATTCAATTAATTATTTTGTTAATATTATATAATATTGCACTTCTTTCCTGAAATTAAAACTTAAATGTTTTAATCTTTTCATCATCACTGTGAATTACATTGTTCTCTTTACTTCATTTTTGTATTGTTTATTAAAAATTCAGTGAAATTCAATTAAATTTTTTTGTATTGATCCTGAAACCCTGCTGAATACATTATTAGTTCTAGGAGCTTATTTTTGGTATGGGGGAATGATTTCTCCAAAGATTTTATACATACAATATTATACCATGTACAAATAAGGACATTTTTTTTCTTTTTAACCTGGATTCATTTTCTTTCCTTCTTTTTTTTCTTTTGTCTGATTATATTAGCCACATATTTCAGTACAAGATTAAATAGAAGTGGTATGAATGGGCAACCTTACTTTATTTCTGATCTTGAAATCCACATAACATTTCACAGATACTTATGATGTTAGCTCTAGTTTTCTTGTAGATTTTTTTTTTTTATCAGATCGAGGAAAGTGTGTCTGTTGCAAATGGATGTTGGGTTAACTTTTTTTGTATGTTTTGAAATTTTTATGTGATTTTTATATTTTATTATATTAATAGGGTGTGTGATATTAGTGTTTTGATGTTGGATCAAACTTGAACATAATTTAAAACTTGGTCAGAATTTAAAATCCTTTTTATATGCTGCTGAATTTGGCTTGCTAATGTTTTGTTGAGAAATGATGTACTTATACTCACAAGGGATATCTGTCAATAGTCTGCAACACGTTTGACTAACTTTAAAGAATAAGAAGTGTTCCTATTATTTAAAAACTGTGAGAGCTGTCATTTCTTATTTTAATGTTTAATTTAATTTGCCAGTGAAACTATCAACACTTGATTTTTTCTTTGTAGGGACACATTTTCATTATTAAATTTATCTTTCATTTATATGTGTCTGAACAGGACTTTGCTTTTCTTGATTTAATTGCAATAGCTAGTGCCTTTCAAGGAATTTATCCCTTTTTTTCTAAGTTGTTTAACTCATTGGCGTAGAATTGGGCTTAGTAGTCCCTTAGTTGTCCTCCTCATATTCTTAATAATAGTTGAAAAATTGTTGATTTTATCAATCACTTTCAAGAACTGACTTTTTAAATTAATTTACATTATTTACTGTGATTTTTACATTATGAATTGTATTTCAGTTCTTTTGGGGGGCAGGTGTTTGGTACACAGGACTGAACTCAGGGCATTTTAGCATTTCAGCACTGAGCAATGTCCCCTGCCCTTTTTATTTTGAGACAGGGTCTCATTAAGTTCCTTAGGACCTCACTAGCTGAGGCTGACCTTGAACTTTTATCCTCCTGCCTCGACCTCCAGAGTTGCTGGGATTACAGGCATGCACCATCACATCGGGCCATGTCATGGGTTTTTGTTTTAATTTTTATAATCTCCTTAATAATGCATTGGATTAGTCTGTTGGGTTTTTCTTTCTGCTTTCTTACAGTAGAAGTTTAATCTTCTAATAAAGTTGTTTAAAGTTAAAAACTTTTTGTATGAAGTCTTCTTTAGCATCCTCTCCTCCCATAAACTTTTGTCTTATTTGCTTTTATTCTAATTTTCCAGCTTTTCTTTCTAACATTCTGATTTTCTTTGCTGTATTTGTTGATCATGGTTCATTTAAAAGCATGTTGCTAAATTTGCAAGTATTTGTACATTTCCCAAATTTTATTAAGCGTGTTGATTTCTAATTTGCTTTCATTGTATTTGGAAATTATACTTTGCATGATTTCAGTATCATTAAGGTTGTTGAAGTTTCCCTTGTAGCTAGGCATACGGCAGTAAACTACATAGCCTGCACCCTTGGATCTGCAATGGAATTAGAGACCTCAGGACAGAACTCTTATCTGCTCATGTAAAGGAACCTAGAAGAGACAATATTTGCTTATGATTCCAGTGTGGGAACAGGGTGCTGTAGTCAGCAGGTTTTGATTAACTAAGTATAACTACATATAAAACTGCAAAGGTATATATACAACAAAGAAAAGTTCTGGATACAAATAGTTACATTGTCAGAAAATATCCAGGAGAAAAGATTTTGATGCAGTTATAAATATTATCTTTATATTTAAAGATTCAAACACTTTCTTTGATTTCTACCCAGGAGGAAAGTATTATATATATGCTGTCGGAAGAAAATTCTGAAGTGAACAAATCAATTCAAACTGGATATACTGAGTCTCTTCCACCATCAGACTCAATGTCAGAGATGGAGCCCTAGTATCAGGGAGCTCAAGAGAGATGGAAGAATTTCTACTTGAATAATAGAGTGGCAAATATCACAAAGATAAGTTTTTTGTTTTGTTTTGTTTTTAAAGAAAGAGGGGACAGTGAGAAAGAGAGACAGAGAGAATCCATTTTATTTAGTTTTTCACATGGCTTCCGTTGCTCTGAGACTTTGTTGTGTACGTGGGTGCTGGGGTTTGGACTTGCGTACTTGTGTCCTTGTGCATGCTAGGCAAGTGCTGTAACCGCTGAGCCACCGCTCCAGCCCCCCCCTTTTTTTTTTTAAGAGAGAAGAACAGTGAGAGAGAGAGAGAGAGAGACAGAGGAGAGACAGAACCAATTTTCATTGAGTTTTAAACATGGCTTTTGTTGTTCTGACACTTAGTTGTGTACATGGTGCTGCGATTTGAACCTGTGTACTTGTGTATGCCAGGCAAGTGCCATAACAGCTGAGCCACCACTCCAGCCTCCACAAAGATAAGTTTTTATTCAAATCAATGGTTTTCTCTAACTTTTTTATGCAATAGATTGCATGATATTAAAAATACAAGATGAAATAGCTCCGCAAAGTACTTTGGGATGGATGCTTTATAATTTTATTTTATAAAACAAAAAAGGAGTAAACAAGAACATTGTCACCCTCCTCCAATTAGTACCAATAATTATGTAAGCAAATAAAATTAATCCTGCTGTGTTAAAAAGAGTCTAGGCTCAGGGGTGTCCAGCTCCCAGCAGAGAGACCACAGGAGACCTCCCCTTTCCTCCCTCCTTCCTTCTTCCCTATGCTTTCTCTTCCATCTCCCCCTCCTAATTCATCTTCTCCTTCTGCCTCTAATCTGCCCTCTCTTCTTCCTCTTTATTTTTCTTGCTCTCTTTCTCTTTCCTTTTCCCTCTATCTTTTCTCCCTTTATCCCTGCTCCAGGGAAATGGAAAGTTAACATCTTGAGATAGTGGATCTCAGATTTTAAATAATATGGAGGAGCTGGAGCGGTTGAAACCCCAGCACCATGTACACAATGAAGTGTTGAAGCAATAAAGGCCACATGAAAAACTAAATAAAATTGATTCTATCTTTCTCTCTTTCTTACATACTGTCTCCCTCTCTCTTTTTAAAAATAAACAATAAACAATAATATGGAGGCCAAAAATTAATATTTAGGTTAAACTATTCAGGGAAAGGTATTCATAAACTTTTACTTTGATACAACCCAGAACAATAATTAGAGACTATCTCAGTTTTTAAAGTTTGAATTATATTTATGATTTCTGCATTGGATAAGGTTAAGAATAAAATTTTATGAAAATAAAATAATTCACATAAAATGATAATTTGATGACTCTTAGCAGATTCAACAGTGGATTGAAAATATTTTGGGAAAAAAGGTATGTTTTTGTTAATATGTACTATGCAGCTGGTCTACAATCAGCAATGATTGTGTTGGTATGGAACAGGTAAAGACTTCTCCCTTGCCATTATGCGCTGAATAAATCCAGTACAATGACCATTCACGCAACATTTGCATTTTATCAGGTATTAAAAGTACTCTAGAGATGACAACATAGGCAGAAAGATGTATGTCTGTAGGTTACATGCAAATGTTATGCCATTTTATGAGACATGAGAGTTCACAGATTTTGCTATCCATGGGGGTCCTGGAACCAGTATCCCACAGACATGGAAAGACAACTGTTTCATTTTAATAGCCTTTTTATTTTACTGCTGTGAAAATTTTCAAAGTTTTACTCAAGAGATCAACTTAAAAAGTCTGGATGCTCCATGTGTACTCTTGGCCTCACATCACACTCTGTGGAGAGACAGACATGGCAGAGGGATCAAATCCCTGGAATGGTGTAATGCCATTGCAAAGTGATGGAAACACCAGATACCAGGCAGTCCACAGTAAGACCAGGCGCTGAGAAATCATACATGGTTGAGAGAGTTTGCATTTGGGAGGTTAAAATCATTTACAGCTTTCAGTAATAAAATTAATTTAATTTTATTGTCATTCATTAGAAATGGTGCTATTTTAAGCTATTCAATCCTCTGTTGGAAGGTGGGGATGGGGCTATTCATGCTTGGCTTAGTGGTGTCTTTATTCAAGATGTCAGCCTTAGTATAATTAATGTATAATATTTTTAAGCTTCATATTTTATAATTTATTGAATATCTTAAATTATTAATTAAATTTTGGTTTGGTAACCTCAAAAATGGATTTTTACCAAACTTATTTTCATGTAGTTTTGAAATCAGTGTGCCATTTTAAGAAAAAAAAAAAACTTACCCCATATGCTTTTATTCATCGGCACTTATAATTGTTAAAATGCATGATTGTTTTATAAAGGGTGTTTTTTGTTCTAAAGGAGTGTTTTGAGCTATTCCCATGACATTTTTATTGTCATTATAAAACAATGATTATTTTGGAGCCAGGGGATTACAAAACAATCTGGAAGAAAAATTTCCCTCAAGTTTTGCTCCTTTGTGCATTTTCTTTTTGGAGTGTGTTCCCACCACAGGCGTAAAGCTCAGTACAGATAGTGTCTTTAGGTAGGAAGAGAAAAGAGTTAGACACAAATCAGCTTATTTGTGGAAAACTTTCCCATTTCTGAGCAAACCAGTGGGAACAGGCACAATTTCTAGGTGTCCTTATTTGAGTGAAATCTTTGATGATAATGAAGAAACTATGTCAAAATACAAGATATTTGTAAGGAGGGGAACAGCTCCATTTAATGAATTGAAGATTTTTTGAAGGATACGAGAGTAGTGATGAATAATACTCTCCTCTCCTTCATCGGGAGAAGCCAGCTTGAGAGTCCAGCAGCAGCACCTGGTCTTTCAGAATGATCCCGGGAATGAATATCACACATTTCTTCGCCTAATAACCTCTCATCTCAAAGCAAAACAACCGTAGAGAAGTGATATGAGAAAGAGGCTGGAGAGACGGGATTTTGTTCAGGTGAGATAGGCAATTGCCAGTGGAATCAAGTTGCGCCTCATTCTGAGAATTTCTCTCTGTACAGCCTATCACTGACATCTGCCATTTATTCATTAAGGTTTTAAATTTGGCTAAAACCTTTGTCCACTGTAGCACTTCAAATCACCCCATGAAAGGAAGCACAATAAATCTCTTTGAGGAGGGAGAGGAGATTTTATTTCTGGTTTTGTTTGTTTGGTTGGCTTTTTTTGTTGTTGTTTGCAGTTTTGATAGATATCTTTGCAAAGATGCATTCAGTATCCCTAGCACCCCATCCACATAGGTTAAAGAGGACATAGACAAAAGAAATTTTTTTTTTAACCATACTCATTGTCAGTTCCAAAACGAATCTGTCAAAGGAATTATGTTGCTGAGTTATTTACAATCTAATAAAAATTCTACCATATATTCTGGTAGGTTTTTGATGTGAATTTTCATGATAAAGGCCAGTTTAAGAAATTTGTTTCCTCTTTTGAAAGGCAAAATGTCAAATAGGAATTTTATTGTTTTAAATTTATTTTTATTTTCATTAATATTGTTTTTAATTAACAAATCCTTTTGTACACATTTATAAAATACAATATGATGTTTTGATATATGTATACAATCCATGTGGTCACCTCTTTATGCTAAAGTAATTAGATGCCCTACTGGGCTAGAATTAGAGTTTGCAGAAGGTTAAGTTCTCTACCGGAGATTTTTTTTCTTGTTTTTTTTTTTTAATTTTATTCAGAAATTTATTTGTTGAACAATCAAAAAGCTTCTAATGAAATAATATAATATATATACAAATTCTGAAATAATATATATATACGTATATATGTGTGTGTATATATATATATTGGTATACATATATATATATATACCAATTCTGAAAATTAGATTTGCCCCCAGGAGGAGTCCCCCACAATTACCCACCCTTATCCCTCCACTGCTTCCCAAAACATCTCTATCGATATCTTAGGTTTTATGACATTATACCTTATCCTGATTTAAAACATGATAATAGACCATCTTTCTCAATGGCCAGGGTCTAGCCCCAGCCTCCACAGATGAGTGAAGACATTCGACCCTTGGTTCTCTGGGTTATGCTGATTTCACTCAGCATAATTTCTTCCACAGCCATCCATTTACCTTCAAAGGCTGCAATATCACTGTTTCTAATTGCTGAGTAGAACTCCATGGTATATGTACCACAGATTTTGGATCCATTCATCCAGTGAGGGGCATCTGGGTTGTTTCCATAATTTAGCTATTGTAAAATGAACTGCTATAAACATCGATTTCGCTGTGTTGCTGTACTATGCTGATTCTAAATCCCCTGGAAAAATACGCAGGAGAGGAATAACAGGATCGTATGGTGGGCTCATCCCTAGTTTTTTGAGGATTCTCCACACTGTTTTCCAGAGGGGCTGTACAAGTCTGCAGTTCCACTTACAGTGTGCTAGTGTGCCTATCTCTCCACAACCCCTCCAGCATCTATTATTATTTATTTTCTTCATTTTTGCCAATCTGATAGGCATGAGGTGATGATATCTTAATGTAGTTTACATTTGCATTTCTCTGATAACTAGTGATTAAGTGCACTTTCTCATGTATTAATTGGCTTAATCAATGTCCTCTGTTGAGAAGTTTCTATTTAGCTCTTTGGTCCATTTATTGATTGGGTTGTTTGTGTTTTTGTAGTTGAGATTTTTGAGGGTTTTGTAGATCCTGGATATGAGGACACTGTCAGAAGAATCACAGCCCATGATTCTCTCCAATTCTGTAGGAAACCTCTTGACTATTTTGATTATTTCCTTGGCAGTGCAAAAGCTTTTTAGTTTTATGGCATCCCAATCACTAATTTTTTGCTTCACTCCCTTCACTTTAGGAGACATGTTGAGAAAGTCTTTGCCTACTCCCAAATGCTGAAGTGTTGGACCTAATTTGTCCTCCATCAGTTGCTAGGTAGCTGGTTTAATTCCTAGTTCCTGATCCATTTTGATTTGATTCTCATGCAAGGAGAAAGACATGGGTCTAATTTCAACTTTCTGCAAGTGTCTGCCGAAGATTTTAATGTGGTGATAAAAATACTCAAGAGTGAATTTTAATCTATGTAATGGATGTGTTAGCACTTCCAAATCTGTCTCCTAAAGGATGCCTGTGGTAATAACATCTGATTTTTGTTTGAATTTGGTAGCTTTCAAATACTGTATTTATGTTTCCTCATTTTATCATGCCATCCTCATAAGGGAAGAGATTATTATTATCATCCATTTTTACAGATGCACTAATTTGTATCTTTTGTAGGCCAGTTATAAAAGTCAAATCTCTGCAGAAAGTGTCCGTGATTCTATTCTGTGAAACTTTAATTACTACTTACTAAGGTGTCTCTTAACTTGTTCCACAAGGTGAGAACCATAGACTCTTCCAAGATTCCCTTTAAGAACCTACTTCCAAGCTTTTCTGAATAAAGTTTCAGAAGTCCATTTCAGGGCCAGGAAAGAGCCCAGATTCAAGATATTTAAAACTACCCATGGGATCTAACAACTCAGTAGTCTGATAGATTTCCTTTTTGCCCTTCTTTCTTATTGCAATGGAATTGAACCAAAGTTGTAATTCTTGGAGAGTTTCAGAACGGGAAATGCAGTTCAAATCTGGGTGCTGCTGCATGTTAAAAGGTAATTGAACAGGAGCAAGCACAGGTACAATTGGATATATAGGCTAGAGGCGCTAAGTTGCAGCCTTGAAGAGGTCACACTGAAATGAATTTTTTAAAAGGGCTATAAAATTGCATCTAAGATAGATGGGGAGCAAAAGCAATATTTAAATGAAATTGTTATGGATATAAGTCACTTTCTAGGCATTATAACTATTTCCAACATAAAATATGTTTTCACTTCATATATAAAACATTGTTATTATTCACATCTTATGACATGTTAACATATTAAAACTTAAATGTTTAATGCATATATTAAAATTTTGTGTCATCATTAACCCAGCTGATGAATTCTCTCTGAAAAAAAATAATGGAAAAGATAGATCAAGAGAGATAATTTTTACAATTAGAATGAAAATATATAACTTGAAGAGTGGTGAGATAAAAATGTCTAATTCAGAGTTCCACATCCTCCCTTTTTTTTTTCTTTTCTTTTTTGGCTCATGGGAATCCTGCTGCCATTTGTTTTCCTATTAAATGACATTTCAAATACTTTATTATAAACATAAATCACATCTCCTTTCAAGAAGGCAAACGACAAACTAAATTTGAGATCTGACTTGCCTTTCTGTGCTCTCTACCCAAGACTAAATAGATGAACAGTTGCTTTATAGATTGTGTCTGAAAGATAAACAAAGAGAGACAGTAGATTGCAGAAAACATGTCACCAGAAACTGACATCTGCCCTTTAATTCATGAACATCATCCCAGACCCTGTCACTTTGGTTGACATCTGTTTCACATCCTGATGCATGGAGTTGTAGAAACGACCAATCTTATCTGCAGTTGGTGAGGGGAAAAAGTGTATACATGCGCACGCGCGCGCACACACACACACACACGTACTTTAAGCTGCCTTGGTTTAACTCTAGGTATGACTTTATCTTTATCAGTCTTTTAACGTGCCCAAAAAAAAAAATGCTGTTGTTCACACCCTGATGCACCAATGCCTAGTAATGGATACTATGAGACACACTAGACATCCTCTGGGCCCAAATCAGTGTCCTCTACAATATAGACATTTTCCACCACTAGTTGGATTTCTTTGATCCAATGAATTTCAAGAAGATTCTTGCAAGATGTACACACATTATCTGAGCCCAGTAACTGATGAATATACTTATGCTAAGTATCACCAGTTATCACATTAATGGAGAAATACATAAAAAATAAGGAATTAGAACACAATGAGATGGTGACTGAAAGACATCTGGAGTCCAGATCTACACCTTTACTACTCAAAGTGAGGTCAGTGGACCAAAGCATCAGCATCTTTTGGGAGTGAGATAGTGCAAATTCTATGGTTTCTACCAACCTACTGGATCAAACTTTAACCACACGTATAATATCTTAAGTGATGAAGTATTCCTTAGGGAAATGAAAATTTTAAAGAATCATTATTTATGCAATAGTTTTAGATTTGAAGACTGCTGGATCAGATTGCTTTGAGGTGGAGCCTGCAGCTCAGCAAGCTCCTTATGGGATTCTAGGGCTTGCTAATATTTGTCAAGCACTGATCTATACTTGAGACCCATTGACAGCAAGAAAGGAGTGAATTAGAACTGGGAGAAGTATCTCATGCACCAGTTATATATCTTTAATGTATTTATTAATATTAATGTGCAATCTCAAGTACATTTAACCTCAAAAATGATGAGACAAAATTATGAGTTTATACCCAATTACTCCTATATTTGCATATATCATGACAATATCTCTAGGTTAAAAATGCTCCCTGCAGTACACATACCGAAATAGACTTTAACTACATGTAGAATATCTTAAGTGATAAAGTGTTCCTTAGGGAAAAGAAAATTTTAAGGAATCATTATTTATGCAATAGTTTTATATTTGAAGCTGCTGCTAAATCTTCATAGATAAATGGTACACAAGGCAAAATAAAAGTAACCAAACAAAAACCTCTGCATGGAATCCAAATGTTTACAGACAACTGGTGAAGTCATCAACAATCTTTCAGCTTGTAGATTACAAGGGTGCTCCTTAAGATGTAAATTCATTGGGACTGAGGGGACATGGCTCTGAAGGTGATGAGGCTGGTGACTTAGCAAGCACAGGATGAACTTGGCTGGAGTTGGGCTGGACGGGCCTGGGGCCAGGAGCTGAAATGACAGTCCAGAGTTGTACGAAGCAACTTCATCCCTGAATTCCACATGGGCTCTGAGTATAGGCATTACCGTCAGCATCCACAGAGGACAGAATGTTTGGCTCTGTGAAAACTTGGAAGACATTTCTGCTTATAATAAATAAGATTTAAAATATGGATTATTTTGATCAAAGTAAAAGTCTGTAGGGGCTGGAGCAGTGGCTCAGCAGTTATGGTGCTTGCCTGGCATGCACAAGGATGCAGGCTTGAACCCCAGCACAACATACACAGCAAAGTGTTGGAGCAACAAAAACCACATGAAAATTAAATTAAATTGATTCCCTCTCTCTCTCTCTCTCATTATCCCTCTCTCTTTAAAAAAATAAATAAAGGATTGTAAAAATTAACTTTATCTTATGACAAAAGCAAATATAGAGATTTAAAGAAAAAGTGGTAAATACTGGTAAACAAAGAAAGAAATAGATATTCACCTACTTCTTTCCAGAGATGACCAGTGGTACTACTTTACTGTATATTCTTGTACATCTTTTTCTTTGCCATGTATATGAAGCAAAAATAAATATGTATATTTGTGTGATTTTCATATATGTGTAAAAATTGGAATAATCTCTCTGTTCTTTTACTATCTACTTTTTGCACATATTAGTATGTACTCAACACACATTCAAGTCAATAAATATAATTCTGTAACATTCTTTTTTTATTTTATTTTATTTTATTTTATTTTTGAGCAACCTTGCAAGATTTTAACAAAACAATATAAAATGTGTATAAGATGTGTATATATTCTGGTAATTGCAACTGTCCCCAGGAGTGCCCCCCCCAATTACCCTCCCTTATCCCTCCCTTCCCCTTCCCACTAAAACTCTAAAAAAAGTATTAGATTGTAAAGCATTACATCTTATCTGGATTTAACTCATGCTACTAGACCAACTTTCTCATTGTCCAAGGTCTAGTCCCCACCTCCACTTAATAGCTACTGAGCAACCATTTTATGTTTGCACCTTAATTTATTTACCAAATGCCTGGTTGTTCCCCATAAATAGTTTCTAGGTTCTCACCATTGTAAACACTGCTCTGGTGATACATCCTGATAGTTATATTTTTATGCTCATACTTATGATTTCCTTCTATAAAATTCATGAAAGTATAAACAATTGTGCTATTACTAAATACCTACACATCAGCTGACCTATTTTTACTCCAGTGGAGAGTATTCCAAGTGCCTCTATAGAGCTTCATCTTATTAGATGCAGTTCATTGCTCAGTCCTGCAGAGAGATTGTCACAGCCTAACTGCATCATTAAACAAATTCACTGCTCCACCCTGCTTTGTAGCATCTGGATAGTTTGCATATACGCCTTATTCACATGCACAGTCATTATAAGATGTCCTAGATAATTTCAGAATCCATATTTTTGTGAGGACTTTAGAAAGAGAATATGGTTCATATACTATATATAGGTGTCCCTGCTATGATTCCATATGTGCATTACTGAAATACAGTTTGTTCTGCAATATGGTGTACTAAACTTAATAGAGCTTATGGGGAAAACAGGTTTGTAGCAGACCACCTAAATTCCATGGAATTTTTATATCAGAGTATTATCAACAAAAGCAATAAAATAACTATCCTAATGATAGTGTAGCCAAGCTGATCTCTATTGGCCTTTGCATGAAGTAGAGGGAGATCTTTTTTTTTTTTTTTGTATGGATATAAGTTCTGAAGGATGTTTAATTTCAATTGAAATGACCATTTCCTCATTACATCAACAATCTTTGATTTAAGATTGTAGCCTTCCTTACTTATCTATTATCTAAATATGGGAAGAGGGGTTATCTTTGCAGGATTTTATTCACACTTGAAACTTTTCCAGATAGCTAAATTTTTTTAATAAAATTCATCTTGGTAAATACCACCCTAAGCAAAAAGCAGTGCTTCACAGACACCTCCTCAAAAAAACACTTTCAGTCCCCATCACCACTTCTCCAAAGGTAAGGAAACCATCTTACATTGCTTCTGTTTTAAAAATGTTTGCAAATGCTTACTTGCATTTTTATTAAATATTATAAAATTATGTAAGTTTCATAAATTACATAAAGAAAACATATTCTTTGTGTGTTTCACTTCTTTTGTCCAATTATGCTTATGAGATTCATCCATATTACATGTAGCAATTATCTATCCCATATACATATATAGCATTAGTTTATTCATTCTAGATACTAAATGAGATGTGTTCATGTATCACAATTTATTAATTCATCAACTTATGAAGGCCCTTTTGGTTATTTCATTTTTGGTTACTTCAAAAGCTCTCTTGCAATATATGCTTAGTTAACTGTCAGAAACCATACACACAAATCTCTGCTGAATATATTTAGGTGTGTAATTGCTGGATGAAAGGTTGTGTGCATGCTCAACTTCATAAACACAGTGAGCAAATGATCCAACGTGACTGTAAAAATGTTCACCCCGTTGATGATGCGTGGTCAGTCCTTTTAATCCTGTGTAGCACTACGTCTTATGTGGGGGTATGTGTGCTGGATTCTTCCAACTGTCAATGAGACTGATGACATTTTCATATTTTTATTAAGCTGTCCTTTTGGATTTCATTATTTTGTTATTGTACTTCAGATCTTTTTGGGTTTTGTACGTGCTCTTTTTCTATCTGCTTACGAGGATAAATTAGATCATTCCTGTTTAACCATTCTTTAAAAAAATACAGATCTAAAGCTTTATGTTTCTTTCTAAGCATCAGTAGCTGCATCCCCCAAGGTTCTGATAGTTTATATGTCCCCTGTCACTTATCAACATGTCTTCTAATGTCTATTCTTTTATTTAAAAAATGCATATATTACTTAGAAGTGTGTTATTTAATTTCCAAGCAGTTGGGGGTATTTTTTTACTTCTCTTTCTTATTGATTTGTAATTTAATTTCACCATAGACAAACAATACACTTTGAATGTCTTAAAAGCTTTGAAATGCTTTGACGTCTGCTTTACAACCCAGCATGTGGTCAGTTTGGTAAATGTTCCCTGTGCCCTCCGTTGTCTTCGGAAGAAGTGTTCTGAGGCCAATTAGATCAGTTGGCTAATTGTGTCTGGGGACGATATACTCAATTATCTTTTCCCCTGATAATCAAAACCTTATGTAATTCTCTTCTCTTGAATGTCAGTGGGTCCTTTGACTTGCTTCTTAGCAATAGAATATGATTGTGCTGGAGAAGATTGCTGTGTAGTCATGCCAGTAGATTTCCCCTTGCTGGTTTTGATGAAGGAAGTAGCCCTATTGAGAAGACCCATGTAACAAGAAACGGTAGTGAACAACTGGCCATGCCGCGGGTGACCTCACACCAACAGAGGGCAAGAAACTGGGGCCTTCAGTCCAACGGTCTGCAAGAAAGAGAATCATGCAAGAGAAATGTGTGCTTTTGCAAATGGATCCTTCCTGAGGCAGGCCTGGAGCTGAGACTGCATTCCAAAGTTTACCTGGATTGTGACTCTCACGTGGGACCTGAAGACAGAGCCTGGACAAGCAGAGCCAGGATTCTTGATCTTCAGAAACTGTGAGATGATAAATGGCATTCTTTGAAGTCACTGAATCTATATTAATGTGGTATACATCAGTAGGTAACTAATACAGTGTTTTTTCTCCTTATTGCTTTAGTCATACAGAAAGGAATGTGAAACTACCTGCACATTTTGTAATTTTGTAGATTTTTCTTTCTCTTTTTGGTGCTATATATATATACAAGTGTGTGTGTGTGTGTGTGTGTGTGTGTGTGTGTGTGGTATGTATAATGCTTTACATATTTCAAAGGTATATTTTTGATTGCACATACATTTAGAATTTTTTTTGTACCAGGGAATGAATCCAGGGGTGCTTCATCACTGACCACCCCAGCCCTTTTTATTTTTATTTTTTATTTTGGGATGGGGTCTCGCTAAGTTAGTAAGGACCTTGCTAAGTTGCATAGGCTGGCTTTGACCTTACCATCTTCCTGCCTCAGCCTCCTGAGCTGCTGAGATTACATGTGTGCACCACCTTGCCAGGTTAAGTTTAGAATTTGTATATCTTCCTGCTCCTCTAGGATTATAAAATAGCCTTCATCTTCTTTAGTGATAGTTCATTCCTCTGTTAGCTGCTAACATGTTTTCTTTATCTAATTTTCGTAAATTTTCTAATGATGAACTTAGTTGGGGTATGTTTTCTGTCTACTCAAGTTTCACAGAGAATCTTGAATTTTTAGACAAATTTTTTGTCAACGTTAGGGAATTCCTCACCATCATCTGTTTAAGTACTGTTGCCACTCCATTTGCTCTTCTCTCCTTAAAATAATCTACTTAACATACATATTATCTTTCACTTCCCATACAAATCATACAAATTTTCTTTTTTTATGAATTTAGCAATTTTTTCACTTTCTGCTTCTGTTTGGATATTTCTTGTTGACTTTGCATCCAGGTCCCTACCACTGTGTCTTTTAATTTATATAACTGGCTGCTAAAACCCACATAATGGATTCTTTTTTTTTTTTTCATTTAAGCATGGTTTGTTATAGTGTACTTAATCTCTTTTATATTAAGAAATGTAGTTATTGTACAATCAAAAATGCACATAAAGGGGGCTGGAGCAGTGGCTCAGTGGTTACCGTGCTTGCCCAGCATGCACAAGTACACTGGTTCAAACCCCAGCAACCCACATACACAACTAAGTGTCAAAGCAATTTAATCCATGTGAAAAGCTCGATAAAAATGGATTCTCTCTCTCTCACTGTCCTTCTCTCTTTTAAAAAAATGCACATAAAGTAACAATATGATATGCATATATTCTCAAATCAGATTTACCCTCTAGATCTCTCCCTATTCTCTCTCCCTCTTCCCTCCCTCACCTGCCCCCTCTCCCCTATTTCCCAATATATCTATGATTGTCCTAGATTATGTGTTACTATGCCTTTATTGGGTGTAATACATAATGCTGACCACCTTTCACACAGGCTTGGGTTTAGCTCCTACCTTCACAAATGAGTGAAAACATTCGATCCTTGACTCTCTGGGGTTGGCTAACTTCGCTCAGCATGATTTCTTCCATTGACATCCATTTACCTTCAAAGACTGCAATATCATTGTTTCTAGTTGTTGAGTAGAACTCCATGGTATATATGTAGCAGAGTGTTTGGATCCATTCATCCAGTGAGGGGCATCTGGGTTGGTTCCATAATTTAGCTATTGTAAATTGAGCTGCTATGAACATAGATTTTGCTGTGTCATTCCAATGTGCTGTTTCTAACTCCTCTGGGGAAATACCCAGAAGAGGGATAGCTGGATCATATGGTGGGTCCATCCTTAATTTTTTGAGGATTCTCCACAGTGCTTTCCAGAGCGGCTGTACCAGTCTGTAGTTCCACCAACAGTGTGCTAGTGTACCTATCTCCCCTCCATCATCTGTTATTATTTATATTCTTCATTTTTGCCAATCTGACTGTTATGAAGTGAAATCTTAATTCAGTTTTGATTTGCATTTCTCTGATTACTAGTGATTTAGAACACTTTCTCACATATTCATTGGCTTGCTCAGTGTCCTCTGTTGAGAAGTTTCTATTTAGCTCTTTGGCCCATTTATTGATTGAGTTGTTTGTGTTTTTGATGTTAAGTTTTATGAGTACTTTGCAAATTCTGAATAATAGTCCCCTGTCATAGTTTTTTTATTTCATCTACTCAACAGATGTTTAGTGAATATCTTATCTGTGATAGCACTGTTTTATTCCCTAAAAACTACAAACACAACAAATAAGAACCCTGTCTGATATCTCTACCTTCATGTAGCTTGTGTTTTAAAGTGGGGAAATACCAAATTAATAAGTCAATCAATCAATCAGTAAGTGCTTATATATAATATGTTAGAATGTGACCTAGGCTATCAAGAAAATCGATACAGAAACTGGAAGTGACAAGGAGCACAAATTTAAATAAGGAGGTTAGTGTATGAAGGGTAATTGACCAGGTGGCATTGACCTAAGGACTTAATAGGAACAAACAGTTCAGCAGTATGCACATCATTCTACTCATTAGTTGGAGTGATCCTGGCAGGAATAGTTAAGATGCCCATGCTTGTGGAACAAGATGATGAAGAGTTCAATCTTACAGATCAAAGCAATAAATAGGGTGCAGAGCTAGAAAGTAGTGACATGCAAAGGACAAATTTTTGTAGGGCTTTTCAAATCAAAATGAGGACTTTGGGTTTTATTTGAATAAACTTGAAATAAGATTTTTGGGCAGATGTAGGAGTCGATATCATTTGCAATTTAGTAGGCTTATCTAGGCTGTTGGATTGTGAATATTTCTAGCCTGGCAAAGATAAAAGGGACAACTCTAATTAGGGAGCTAATTTTAATACTCCTCATGGGTGTCATGGTGTTTTGGACAAAGGTGATATGGTGTTTGCAACACAGGTTGTAAGTTAATGGCGAGCACTTGGACTTTGGCTATTATTTGAACTTAGAGACAATGGCATTTAGTTTAATGTAATTATCTACCTTGTTTAATAATGAGGTCATTTATATCCTTAAGTGTCCTACCAACTGGCTTTGGATAGATTATATAAATGTTGTATACTGGGATCATATATACGTATTTTGATCTTTTAGCAGTACTGAGGATTAAACTCAGGGAAATTCTACCACTGAGCTCCATATTCATAGCCCTTTTTATATTTTCTTTTGAGAGACACTCTTACTGGATTGCCTAGGCCTGCCTTAAATTTATATGCTCAATACTCAGGCTCCCACATCCCATATCCAGCTGAGGACATTTTTGTTGACTCAAATAATTTAAGATTTAAAAATTCCTAAAGGACTATTTTTAAATAAGTTAACTTGCTCTACAAGACTTTTATTACATTAAAATTAATATTATTTTTAGTAATTTTACTCCTAGAATTTTTAAGTTTGTCTTTGTGTTGGAATGGACTCTCTCTCTTTCGCTTTCTCTTATTTTTGTAAAAATTGAATGGGTCTTTAAAATTGTAGCAACTTTCCTATGGGAAGAACAGTTCAATAAGTGCCTATTATATCAAAGTTTTAAATATTTCTTTTTATTCCTCTTTCTGCGTATATATTCTTAACCTAATTATCTTTCAAAAACTTGTAATAACATTGTATAAACTCTAAATATAATAACATTTCGCCAGTATATTCTTGAACTTATTTTGGACTTTTTAAAAGAGAGAGAGAGAGACAGTGAGAGAGAAAAAAAGAGAGAGAATCAATTTTATTTTTTTTTATGAGGCTTTTGTTGCTTTAACACTTCGTTATGTGTGTGGTGCTGGGGTAAGAACCCACGACCTCGTTCATGCCAGGCAATGCGCAGTAACCGCTTAGCGACTGCTCCAGCCCCTATAATCATGTCTTGTATTAAAGTTTATGCTTCATTAATTGTGACCTATTCATTTTAACTCTTTGATTAATTGCTTTAAATTCTAGTTTTCTCTTATACTTATTGCATATTTCATTTCATATTTGTCCATGAAATTTTTCCCATCATTTGTGTTCAACTAGTTAGTTTAGCTTTCTAATGGCTCATTTGGCAATAAAAATAGCTTAAAATGAAATGAATGTCATATCCCAACTCTACCTTTTTCCTATTTTTCTTTATATAAGCTCGGTCAATTTAGATAATTAGATTTTATTATAATCTTTAATTGGGTCATTGGATGGTTCTCAATATCCATTGTACCTCATTTTCATCTCATTCCTCTTCATTTGGTGATTTTCACTGATTTGCTCTTCATATTGCTAATTCAACACATTGAGCTTCATCTTGTTTTTATTTTCTTTTATAGATTTATAGTTATAATTTGTATTTTTTTAAAATCATATTTTATTTCACATTCCTCATTTTTATCTCTAAAATGGTCTCAGTTTCTCTTTTCTATTTGGATCTCTATTTCTAATTCTTTGGAAGCAAAAGGCCTTTCATATATTTGAAGATATTGAACATACACATTAGAAATATTTGATCTGGCTCTTGTAGATTTTCAGTTTCAATTGAAAATCAAATCCCTAGGATTGCAATATTTTTTCTTTCTGCCACAGTATCATTATCCAGAAATCCATTCCACACTTTCATTTTTCTTACCAATAGTCCTTGAATAACAAAATAATTGATATGTATCAATATATATTACATAATATAAATATATATGTTTGTCAAGAGGAAGCACATCCAGAGTGATATTTCCTCCACTCTTTCTAGGGTCTGCTACCCACTTCAGGCTCTAAACATGATTATTGATTTGATGCACATAACTCCTATAACAACTGGCAATGCAATGTGCAAGTAGCAAAATTAATAATTGATATAGTTTCTTTCCCACTATTATTTAGACAAAAAAAAAGACAAAAGGAAAAACAAAACCAGACACCTAAGCTGCCTCCAGAAACAAAGAATTTTTTTTTTTAAAGAGAGAGGGACAGTGTGAGAGAGAGAGAAAGACAGAATCAATTTTATTTAGTTTTTCATGGACTCTCGTTGCTCGGAGACTTCATTGTATACGTGGTGCTGGGGTTTGAACCCGCGTACATGCGCATGCAAGGCAAGCACTGTAACTGCTGAGCCACCACTCCAGCCCCCAAAGAAGTATTTTTTGAGATAGATATGACAATGAAGGAGATAAACATCTTCTGGAATTTGAAGAACAACTCTTTAACAAAATTTCAAAGATGCTGGAATAACGAACAGGGACTGGAAAGATCCAATGTTGCAAAAAGAATGAGGCTATCTTATTTAACTCCCATAAGTATATTTAATTGGTATTTATTCTCAGTGGTTCACCATTTGTGTGATGAAATCTCCCTCAGTCTCCAATTCTTTCCATATTTTCAATTCTTCTATTAGTTGAATTACAGCTAGTCTTTGAGGTTCACAGTTCCCATTTCTGGAAAGAAAATTTGATGGGTCAGCATGATTCTTATCCTTTGTAAACAGCACCCTCACTGTTATCCATGCATCTACCCAGGAGCAGCACTGGGGCTTCTGTGTTGATGAACCCTTCTGGTCTACCTATACAAGAATGGCAAAGATGGAGTCATGCCATGGTACTCACAGAGACTTCTGGGGCTCTGCTTTTAATGAGGGTTCTGTAAACAAAATACCCTTGGAATTTGGATTTGGAAATTGGCTAGGTTTCTGATGTATAATGAATTCAAAGATATTTCTGGTTTTGTATTTGTCTCTGACTTTTCCTTGTACAATGACTGATCTTGAAATTTTGATAAATGGAGACAAATTGAGGTCCTGGTTCATGGCTAGAGTGCTAAGTCCGGCTAGCTTGGAAAGTAGATTCCATGACCATATGTTTTCTTGTCAGAGCACACTCTGCATTTGGGACTGTAGTAGAGATACGAAATTAATTTAATTACTTTTTTTTTAACTTGGGGCAATCTGTCCTTACTATTTAGACAGGTTTTTATTCTGCAAGAAGTTTTTCACTTCTCTGCTTCTCTCTATTAATTATGGGGATGATAGAGTAGAGGCTCTGGAAAGCCGTAAGCATATGACCTTTTGTCGTATTTTCTTTATTAATTTTTCCTACTTTTTGATTTTTATGTACCCCCAAGGGTATATAAACCTTTTATTTTAACAAGACATTATATTTTAATATATTTTAGCAGATCTTAGGAAGAGAAAACTTTTGGCTACCATAATAAATTGAAAATTCTCTTGACTGTTATTTTTTTTCCTGATTGACTTTATGATAATACTGATTGTTTTCTCATGTGTGAGTGTGTATGAAAGAATAAATTATTATTTTTGTAGTACTCTTTTATAGTGCAGAAATACCCATGTTATTTGATTTTCTTCTTTTTCTTAACTGAATTTTCCATTTAGGAAGGTTTTCAATGAAAATGTATTTCAAAGAAGATTCCTTCGTGTAAGGCCAGTTACCAGTATTTATTATTTCTGATCTATGTCAACCCTGTGCTCAGATCTCCAGCAATAATACTTGGCAATTCTGTACTCCTTCTTGCTATCATTGCCTATATGTGTTTGATCATCAAATTTAACCCAAGGCAACATCTAAACATCTTTTCCTGTTTCAGAAATTTAGTGCTAATGCTTACTTCAAGTCTTCATGATTTCTTTCCCACATGACTAAAGCTTCTCATCCTAAACTTTGCAGTTCTTGACATCATCCCCCTGTGTCCTACCCCAATTTTAATGGATTTAATGTCTTTCACTGTAACCACAATTTGCCCAAAATATTATATTTCAATTTCTTAATATGATCTTGGGAGTTTATCCTGTGTCTTCTGTGTCTGTATTTCCTCTGGTGTTTTTATTCATCTTCTTACCATTTATTTTTATTTAAATTTTATTTTAATTAATTGATTTATTTATTTTAATTAATTAATTTGTTTTAATTAATTACTTACTTTTGGTTCTAGAGATCAACCCAGGGCCTCATGCACGAAAGGCAAGCATTGTATCACTGAGATACACCCCTAGCCCTATACTTCTCTTCTTTCAGTTTCTTGAAAGTCATGACATTTTGCCATCTTTCTTGGCAAACACTCTGGCAAACCTGTGCTCATCATTCAAAAGGATTAAATAGCACTTCCTGAAACTGCACTCAGACAATTGTAGGCATTTCCCCGCTTCTGTTCTTAGAGTATTTTGCACATACACATCATATCAAATCTTTTCATGTCTTTTTCATTTGTTTAAAATTTTTTCCCTCTAGACGTCAACATTCTTGAGGGAAAGAACTGGGTCTTAGTCCTTGTGCCATCTGAAAACAACATACTGCCTGAAACGTCGTACAAACACACACACAAACACACAAATTGATAAAAATATAAAGAAAATGATGGGTTAGTATAAATTAACCACAGCTTCAGAAACAAAGGCCCAGAGTATACCCTTCAGGTAGTAAGAAAATAAACTTATCTTTATCTATAGAGGAAAAATGGACTTTTATGCAGAATATTAAATATTTTTTGCATTGAAGTATTTATGAGGGTTCTGAATTGAGTTGAAATCCCTTCCTCAGTATAAGTCCTAGATGCAAGTCAAATTTTCTTAGGGGACTGATACTAGAAAAGGAAACTAAAGCAAACCAAACATTAGGTTTTAGTCTAAGAATTCAAGTCCTTTTTTAAGCTCACCAATATAATCAGATTTGTATTTATTTTTACAGAAATGTTTGCTCAGCTAATACATTCCTAATCAAATAATGGGTGTTCCATGATGGAGATTTCAAATAAAGTTCTTAAGGCTGTCAAAAGGTAAATAAACTAACTGGGATGATATTTCTTTGTTTCCCAAAGGACCTTGTAAATGCTTGGAGAGGGCTATGGCATACTTAGAAAGGGCGCACATAGACACTCAAAAGCAAGTACACTCAGCACTTTACCCTCCACCCTCTCCCCAAGCAGTGATTTCACTGTGACTTTACCTTCTAATGAGATACATCCGTCTACTAGTTGACAAATATTGTATGATCTATGCACCTTTTCTTAGTATTTGCTTTACTTTTGATATATTCCATACAGTCTCAAAAACACTGTTAATTCCATTAACCGATTTATTCTGCATCAAAAGTAGAAAGCATTGTGTATTCCCTCATGGTGACTGAGAATTTTATGATTATCCACATGACTTTTATATCATTAGTATAAATGAAGATCAATTACTTGCTTAATTTGCAGTATAGACTGCATAAATGTACATTGTATACTGTTAAATGTAGTTTTAGATTATTTTGAAATTGATTCTGAGTCCCTTTGTTGAATCTTCTAGAAGTCTTTGACATGATGCATTTGGTCCATGGGGTTTTCCAATTGAATATATGCTCTTCAACATTTGCTTTTGTAACCATGATTCATGGAAAATTTGCTAATGCAGAAGTTTTGGATAATACCCAAATTCAGACACTGTAGATTATGTTCTATTATCAATGACAAGTTCAGCAAAAAAAGCATGAATTTATTTTCAGATTCGGTGTTCGTAAGACATTAGTAATTAAGCCAAGTTTTATGAGATGTCCTTTTGAATGATTTGATTAAAATAGATTTGAAAGCATTGGGATGAAATGGCAAAAGTTCAGATTGTCTGTGTTTACTCTTTTTTGAAATGTCTCCCAATTGAAGAGTGAGAACAGGGTGCCACAAGTTCAACTTTTCTGAGTTGGAGAATCTATTTTATTTGGGAAATATTTAGTTCACTCATTATAAGACAATGTGAGCAAAATGAGATTGCTGCCCTATGAGCTCAGGAGACACCAGGGCAAGCGGCCATAGAGGAATGTAACCAAAAAAGAACATGGCAGGTCAGGCATGCTCTGGAAATCCCTGTTTTCACCCTCTCCACAACAAGGAGGAAGGGTAAAAAGCCCTCAAGATGCTTAAAGAAACTTGGGTTCTAATACTAAAATGTGAACAGTGAAGAAAAAATTTGCCTAAAGATTCTCCTTATATTTGTTTATTTTCATTAGCATGTACAAATACTCAAAGAAAACTTGTTTCTTAGAAAGTCGCAGATGACTTTTCAGCAAACATTTTTAAAGACCAGTAACAAGAGCAACAGCAGCGTCTGCATATTTCTGTGATAAATACTTCATGCCCTCCTTACAAGAGATCTTACTGATGATTGGTTTTTGCTTTTTTTTGATAGGTAAGAGAATTAAGGACTTAACATTCAGCAATTTGTTCAAAGCTGCATTTCTAGAAAGTGGAGTCTATAAAAAGAAAAATAAGTGATAATATTTTTAAAATAGTATTTAGTTCAATGCAATACACTAAATGTTGAAAAATGAATAAATAAATATATATATATATATATATATATTATGTGTGTGTGGGGGGGAGAGGAAAACGTGAGCTTATGTCTGTCTGACTCTAAAGCCACTTTTCTAATGCAGAAAAGATGTCATGAGAAAGCTATGTTATTAACATAGACCAAACACATTTGTGTCTTTCCACAATGTCTGAATTTATTGAATAACACTGAATTCACCAGCTACACTACTTCCATAAGTAGTATTTCACTGAATACTTATTGGCCATCTGGTAGTCATAAACTGGAAGAGCAGAAGTTCTTTTCTTCTGATACTAATTTCTAATATCTATAACAAATATCTAAAATGCTTAAGTCACACATCACTCCTTATGCAAGTACACACACACAATACTGTACATATATATATTGCAGAAATGCTAATACAAGGTTAAGGCAACCATAGGGGTTCAAGAGTATGAACTCAGAGCAAAGGTAGAGAGCAGATACCCACGAAAAGAGTCACTGTAAGTTGTCACATGAGATTAAGAAGCAGTTGTTCAGGGTGCAGAGCTGTCAAAACACAGGAAGTTATTCTGGGCCAGAGTCCAGACTGATGACAGTTTCAGAGTGTCATCTTGAAACGTCTGCTTGGAGTAGGCAAGATACGGTTCTCATGGGTGGGAGAAACCAGCTCAGCCGAAGCCCAAGGATGGAGGAAGTTTGTGGCTCTAGAGATTTTCCTGGACAAGGCTCATGAAAAGGAGTGATCAGGTGACATTCAGGATGTCACTGTGTCCAGTCTCAGTGCTCTTCCTTTTATAATCCTCCAGTGAAGCGGGGATAAACTCATGGGTCTCCTTCTTCAGATAGGAGTTTGTTATGCCCATGCATCCAATGTGTTTCTAATTAATTTAAGACCAGGAGTGGTCATTTTTATTAATGTAATTATTTTACTTCTGAGTTTGTGACTTATGTGTGTTCCAGGCAGATGGTAGTTATTCACTTGTACACACAAGGTACAAAGTCATTCCACCTCAGCACTTAAAATGGAGTGGCTCATGACAAACTACTACTTAACAAAGCAGAGTAACACAGGCTTGGGCATAGTTTGAGAACGGCTGTTCTATATATCTTGGAGTAACTCACAGCTTGATCTCCACAAAAGACATGGAAGTTCATAGACTTGAAATGGACAGAAATTAGGGACACTCTGAAGTCTGACACATGAACCAACACAGGCTTCCTCCAGGAATGGATGGTACCAACCTGGGCTCCATGCCTGCTACAACTGCTGATGCTAAGGGTCCCTGTCATCGCCACTAGCATTGCTTCAGCTTTTATCCCAAGCCTTAGACTTAGGGCATGGGTAGGGGCATTCCGTTGGCCAATGCGTAGCTACATGGTCATGTTATGGCTGCCAAAATGTGGGAGAGGGGAGACCCGAGCACTATTATGTTACATCCCACAAGGTTCCACAAATAATATGCAGAAATGGGAGCCTCTGAAAATAAAAAAAAAAAAAACTTCAAATCCTGCCTTTGACATTGATTGACCACCTGGTGAGCTGCTAGTAAACCTGCCCAATCTGGAATAAGCCTACCCTCTCCTGCAAGTGAGATGCCATTCTAAATTTCCAAAACTGTTCATTTCGTCTGGAATGAAAGTTATCACAAGGCATCAGTAGTACAAGAGATTAGTGATGACCCAGCATGTGCTGGATACAGATCTAAACTTTAAACACTCCTTACACATTTTAGGATAGCCAAAACACTACGTAATAAAATAAAATAACATGATTTCTTTAAATAGTTGGCTCAGGGACTACATATGTTCATTAGATAAAGCTTGCCACTTGTTCTGTTTTAATATTTTCTTTCCAATTTTTCTTATTATTTATATCCTATTAAATCACTTTGGTACTGAGAATTATATTAAAATAATTCATCATTAGTTTGGATTTTTTAAACTTTATTTTTATATATCTTCAAATTTTGGATTTATATATTTTATGACAATGTTTATTGGTACATACAAATATTTTTAATTTTAGTTTTGTTTTAATGAGCTGCTAAGTTTGTTTCATACGATCCTCTCTATCCCCAATAATGCATTTCGTCTAAAAGATTATTTTGGTCTACTATAATTATTGTTTCACCTGATTTCTTCTTTGAGACTATCAATTAGGATATTTTCTAGAAACAGATGGCTCACTATAACTGAGTAATTGTGGAAATTTAATAAAGGGACTATTTACAAAGTTTTGGACAAGATCTGGGCAAACATGCAATTGGTGTGGTGCCTGGGGGTATTTTAGTTCCACCTTTTGAAATCTCCCTTTTCCCATCACAACCATTTTTCAGTGGAACTAACATGGTACAGTGATTTTATTTAAACACTCTTAAGGTGTTTTTTTTTTTTTTGTAGAAAGAGGGACAGTGAGAGAGACAGAGAAAAAAATTTTTATTTAGTTTTTCCTGAGGCTTTCATTGCTCCCAGACTCCGTTGTATACATGGTGCTGGGGTTTGAACTCTCGTATTCCTGCATGCCAGGCAAGCTCTGTAACCGGTTCTACTTCATTCTGTCAGATTTCCCTTCCCAACTTCTGGTTTATGTCTCAGGTAGAGACAGTAGCTTATCCACCACTTTTCAGGCACTGAGCAGTAATTTTCAGTCTTTAAATTGCCCAATTGGAATGTGAAATTATATCTCTCATCCAACTGCAAATCTTATTAGAATTTGAATCTGATTTATGAATTCCGCTACCCCAGGTAAAGGAGAACCAAGGGAGGGCTCTTTACTTTCGTGCTTTTTGTATTTTTCCAATCTCCTTCTCTGTCACTCACTGGGGTTAAAGCTCGCATGCTAGACAAAAGTCCTTACAGTCCGTAAGAGCATCAATTGGAAATCCAAAATCTTCTTTAAATGTGGGTGCCTCTAAGCTCCAAAATCTCACCATCTAAATCAGGTCCAAAAGAAACTCCTGAATGGAATTTATTCTGGCCCACAGTGTGGCTTCATCTGTGGTCCTGAGGAACTGAAGAAGGTATCTACACCCAGCACTCTCAAGATGCAGTGGTCGGATTAGCATAGAATAATATGAACTTGTAAATATTATAGCTCAAAAAGGAAGAAATGGAAGTAATAAACAATTCACCAGCCCAAAGGAGCTTGGAAATCCAGTCATAAAACTCCTTCAAGTCTCCATGCCTGGGATTCACCCTCAGTGGCTGTCAGCTTACTCTCTGCATTCATGGTCCTGTCCTCTGAATTCTTGTTTCTGCCCTATATTACGTGAAAGATGACTTAGGTCTGTAGCTGAATAGCTTTGTCATCTACTTCCTGCCAGAAGAGTATTAAGGAGTTGGAAACTTCTTTTAATGCCGTAACTTTTATGTCACACAAGAAATTAATTGGCTCTAAAATAATTTATGGTTACCAGTTTTCTGCTGTAATTTTCAAGACTAAAACAAATTCTCTGCTCATAGTACATGTGTTTATTTTATGATGTGTGCCTTATTAAATGCAATATCTAAAGTCATTACAATTGCTCTTGTGATGGTGTTTCTCTCTAATAGTGTGCAGTTTCCTTAAGTGGCTGATTGAATAACTATTTTATTAATGATTTTAAATTCAGAATGAGGGTATTTTCTTTCTGAGAAAACTTTAATTTACTTCAACTGGTACAACAGTTCTGGATCTAGCCTGATCAGAGTGCAAATCTTGAGGGCATGAGGACCAAACATGCAAAGCCTCCTTATGACTGCTTCTATTTAGGGTCATATTTTGTTGTATATGTTGACATTTAGGTCACCATCTCACTAGCTGGGTTGAGCAAGGTTAAGGCTCCCTACCTTGGACAGGCTTCTTCACGTCTCAGTTTTTCAGGTAATATTTCTGAATTAACAATTTTCCCTTAAAGCAAAAGTGACTTTGAGAGCTGGACTTCTTTTTAGAATTCTACTCTTCCAATATTGAACAGGAAATTTCTTACTGTATTTATAATTCTTAAAAATTTTTGAAAATATTTAACAGAAAATATTGCATACAGCCTTCTTAATTGTTTTTTGAGAAGGGATTGGTCAAGTTACTCAACCCACCATTGCAGTAAGTAGATTGTTGGGAGCAAAGTGTTTCTAGTGCCAATTCACATGTAGACAAATGTTTCAAGGTGCTAGAGTTCGTTCTATGTGTAGTACCTGATCTGTGAAGTCTATAAAAGTGTCAGATATGTTCCACATGAGTTTAAAATACTTAGAATCCATTATCCAAGGTCAACTATAGCTCCATTCTCCTCTCTTTTCAAATTTGATTTCGAGTTTTCTATTTTTCTTGCACATGGTAATTCCTCTTCCCTATGATTTGGAGATTAAATTGGGTCTTATTGTTTGCTCATTAATGTTTAAATATTGCATATGCAACATTTATGCAAATAATCAAGGAGGTTTAGCAATTTCTTTTTTTTCCCCAAGATTTTTCTGTGGCTGTATTAGGATAAAAGCTGTTTATACCAACTTACTCTGCAAAATGTTGGAAGTACATTCATTTACACATATATTCTTTATTACTGAAACTGTTTCTCAACCTACAGTATACGCAGTGATGCTACATGTGAATATAATTTTTTGTGTCTTTCATTTTATATTTTTTAAAGAGAAAGGGAGAGAGTGAGAGATAAAGAAAAAGATAATCACTTTTATTTATTTTTCTATCTGGTCTTGATTTCTCTGACACTTAGTTGTGTACATGGTACTGGGGTTAGAACCTGGGTCCTCATGCACGACAGGCAAGCACTCCAACCACTGAGCCACCACTCCAGCCCTATATCTCTGACTAATTTACAAAATTCTACTTACTTTTTAATACATTTAATGCTTGATATTACCACCATAAAGTAAAAAAAAAAAACCCAAAAGTTACCAATTTCTAATAGTGAATTTGATATCATTACTTCATAACTACAAGTAGCATCTTTTGGCATCTTTCTAATATGAGAATGGCAATGATATTGATAAGATTTAAACAATTATTTTGATTTTTAAGTGAAAGAACTTACTTTTTTTTACAATACCCAGACTATCTGAAAATCACTAATTTCTAATATGTCATTCATTTATCTACTCATTTATCTCAAGAAAATTAAAGCTATTTTCTATGGCTCGAATGCATGTGCCCCCCCTCCCCCAAAAATTCATGTTGGAACACAGGACCCAATGGGATGGCAGAAGAGGTAGGGTCTTTAGGAAGGGGTTGTGAGTGTTCTACTCTCATGATGGGATGAGAAGCTTTACCAACGGACTCCAGGAAACTAGCTATAGATGTTTTGCCTGTTTTTCCCTCTACTAAGTGATGATGTAGCAACAAAAATCATTTCAAAGCAGAAATAGCAAATCTTGTAATGTCCTGATTTTGGACTTCACAGTCTGAAGAAATTTGAGAAAATAAGTTTTTATTCTTTATGAACTACACACTATTATGGTTTGGATTCTAAATGTCTCCCAGTGACCATGTGTTAAATGTTTGGTCACTAGCCTGTGGTGCTTTGGGGAGGTGGTAAAATATTTAAGGACCTAGAAGGAACTTAGGTCACTGGGGGTGTACCCTTGAAAGGGATGTTTGGACCTTAGCTCCTTCCTTGTTCTCCATTTGCTTCTCAGTCAATATGAGGTGAGTAGCTTTGCTCCCTGACATAATGTTCAACTTTACCACAAGCCCTAAATGACCATGGCCTGACACCCTTGAAACTGTGAGCCAATAAATAAATAAATAAACCAAAATAACCTTTCCTTCTTTTAAGTTGATTCTCTCAGGTAGTTTGTCACATGATGGAAAGCTGACTATTGCACTCAGGTATTTTGTGATACGCATGTCAATTATCTAAGACACTAACCCGTGAATGAGCAGATACAATCTTACACTTGATTAAAAGATTAGTCCTAGTTTCTATGGTGAGAAAGATCCAAATGTAGTTCATCTGGGGTTAATGTTTCAGAGTAGATAATAACACTAGTCCATTTCTGATTTTCCTAAAAACCAAATGCCCCTCTAAATAACAATCTTGAGATCATACTGAAAAACTGACTTGTGACTGTTTCTAAGAAAGTCAAAGAACTTCGGAGACTCAAGATAACTTAAATGTTCAAGAAAATAACTTCACCATTTTGTCAAATTAGATAATTTGGAGAATAAGTGATAGGACATTACAATACCAGTTAAATGGCAGTGTTTTAGTTCAGGTTTTTGGCTGCTGTGACCAAAAGTCCTGCCAAGGACAATTTTAGAGGAGGAAGTTCATTTGCTGCTCATGGTTTTAGAGGTCCCCGTCCTTAGGCAGCTGCCTCCATTCCTTAGGGCCCAAGATGTGGTAGAATATCATGGCAGAAGAGTGTGCTGAAGGCAAGCAGCCCAGAGAATGGTTCCAGAAAGCAGAAAGAGCGCCACTCACCACAGACAAATTGTGAACCCAAGGGCACATAACCATCAACCCAGCTTTTTCAGTCACATCCTACCTACTTACAGTTACCACCCCAGTTAATCCCTATCAGAGGATCAACCCACCGATTAGGTTAAGGCTCTCAGGACCCAATCATTTCACTTTTACCCTTTCTTGTATTGGCTCACAGGTGAGTTTTTGGGGGCCACATCTTGTCCAAACCATACCAGGCACCAACTGGGAGTCCTCCTAATCACTTTGATTCTGAGGCTGATCAGTTAGTGAAGACTAACAAAGTAGGAGCTCAATCTTATTTCAGATGCCAGAAACAAATCTCAAGTATTCCCTAACCCACCCACTCTTATGTCTGATTTGGCTACAAATTTGAGGGGATCCATAAGTGCCCCTTCAGGTTAGATAATTTGTTTGAATGACTCATACAACTTACTGAAAGCATTATTATTACAATTACAGTCTATGGCAAGGCAGAAATGGCTCAGGAATAGCCAAGTGGAAAAGACATTTTTAACACAAGACCTGGGAGTGTCACAAATACAGGAGATTCTGTTCTTGCACAATGCACCACTCTCCAAGTTCATCAATGTATTCACTGACCAGGGAGGTTGCCAAGCCTTATTATTTGGAGTTTTATATGAGTTTCATTACATAAGCAAGATTGATTAGATCACTGGCAACTGATTGAACTTAAACCTCCAGCTCACTCCTCTCCCCAGAGGTCACAGGATAAAACTGAAAATTCCAACTCCCTAATGGAGTTGTTCTGACAAGGCCAGTTCCTCTCTTTAAACTACCTAAAGGTGGGCTGGAGTGGTGGCTGGGTGGTTAAGGCACTTGCCTGTCATGCGGGAGTATGGGAGTTCAAACCCCAGCATCACATACACAACAGTCTCAGAGCAATGGAGGCCACTAAATAAAAATTGTTTCTCTCTCTCTCTCTCTCTCTCTGTCACTGTCCCTCTCTCTTTAAAAAAAAAAACTACCTAAAGGCCCACTAGGAGTCACCTCAACCTAATCTCAGGTGTGGCTGAAAAAAGCTTACCATGAATAATCAAAGATACTCCTATCACTCAGGAAGTTCAAGTGAAGTTCTAATGGTTTTCAAGGCTAGCCATGTGTCTGGAACTGGAGAAAAGAACATGTTTACTCTTTATTCTTTGGTGCTTACCAAAAAGTTGTCATAGTCTGTAAGAAACAGAATCTTTGTTTCAAGAAAGAACAATTAAAGAGCAGAAATAAAAACATTAACACCCAACGTTAAAGCAGCATGGGAAATGGGAGCACACAGGGTAGCAAAGAACAGACCCAAGTAGAACAATTATACAAGAGTAATTCAAAGAGGAAAAACCACATAGTACAGGCTTTAGATAAATTCTTGCTCATGGGCAATTAAATCCAAGTGATTATTACCGTAACATGTTAACAACATATTTGGACCTGTAGTAGAAATCTCTTTGGAATTATTCATCTCATCATGAATACTTATAGTTTATACAACCTCAAAGAATAAGATTTCATTTTAAGATGGAATGAGTTTAGTTTCTCTGAATTTTTTTCTGATAAGAACAGCTGTTCATATATATTTGCAGATTCCCCAAATTCCTTTTGCCAATACCCAGAGAAATTGTCTCAGTGAATTCAACAAGAATTATATTATTGAGAAACTCACCGATCCGTATTTTATTATTTCCAAGTTATAGTTAAGCAGTGTTAATATTTCACTCTTTGCGACCTGTGCTGTGAGTAAAAACATAACATGTAGTATTTGGGAAAGATGAGGTGGGGATCCAAACATGGCTGGGTCATGTTCTTGAACTTGACACTAACTTTAAAAATGTAAAAGTTCTACAACATTTAACCTGAATAAAGACTAATTTCCTCATTTCCAAATACACAGATTAGATTTGCTAACTTAAAATTTTCATATTTTGTCATTCTATTCCTATTGACTTTGAGGTATAAGTTTATAATCTGACCTATATACACACAAATATGCCACACACACAAGGATTCTTTATACAAATTGGCAGTATTTCAGAATATAGTAAGGAATTAATGAATCCTTAAAAGTCTTTAAAGCAGATATTCTCATTTTCATTGCTTAACCTAAATATGTTTTACGAATATAAAAATGTAACTTTACTCATGCATCAGTGATCACCTCTCATTCTCTTTTCTTACTTTTTTGATCCAGTGAGTAATATGGCTTTTAGCTTTATAGTACCCCATCTCAGCAATGTTTCTTCCTTTTGACTCTAAGAATCCTCTGGGGTTGTGGCTCAATAATCATGCAAAATTCACCAAATTCATGCACGCATAAACTAGCGCTAAACAGTTAATCACTTATAGGGCAATTTTCAGCAATGGGGAAAGGATCAGATAGATAACTACCCCTTCCTTCCATCCCTCTCTAGCTTAAGTCTAAGAATCATTTTGTACAGTTTCTCAGAGTCCCAATGGGATTGAGTCTCAGTTGCCCTCAAAAGTTATTAGCTTAATAATAATGCACTACTTGTATTTTTCTTTGCTGCCCTTCAGAATTCTCTTTCTGTTTCACTCTCCTGTGCTCTGTAATCAATTCCCAAGCAAACCACCTGCATGTGAGCTAACGGCTCAGGCTCTCTTTTGGGTGAAAGTCATACCAGAATTAAGAAAATAAGTATTAGACGCATCCTACAGAGCAGGTCTTAAAGAGGAAGTCCTGGAACTGGACCACTCACCAGCTCTATGACAATGAGGATGCCAATGCTGGCCGTAATCCAGGTGTTCATTAACCTTGGCATTCCATAGCATTCCAATTCCTAGTGCTCTCACCAGGGGTGGGGTAGTGTGAGTGGCAGGTGGAAATCAACCCTTAACTGATCATGAACTGGATGAAATCTATGGTAAATACAAACTAGTTGTAGTATTTCTTTACTGACTTTAGAAACCTTGTAAAAGTGAAATAACCAGTTCTTATCTGATAATCTTCACCTTCAGAGGTGATGTGAAAACCAGAGGCCGCAATATTTCAAAAGGTCTTTATCTCCAATAGCTTCAGGGCAGATGGTGTTATAAACCAGACATTAGATTTAATTAATAAGGACAATGAATGGCTCAGTGAGGTTCCTATGTGAAGATGCCAAGGGAGAAGGAACACCTGACACCTGAATGCAAATTTGGGATAATGAGCCTGAGAATGTTGGATCCCCAGATTCCAACAAAACCTCTTTGCTAGAAGAGAACCGCATATCCATGCCTGGAACCCTTGTGAAGAGCTCTCTAGAGATAGGTATCTCTTAAGATGAAGTTTCTCATCCACTCATTCCCTCTAGCTTAATAACTAGAATTAGGTTTCAATATAGGTCAATAGAAAAATATCATCTCTGTTCAGCAAGGAAATATCTACCCTCCCAAAATTGGTAGAATGAGGCTAATATGTTCTAATAAGAATGGCAGGGTGGATCTGGAGATGAAATGGAGAGTTTTAGAATGCAAGGAGAACTAGATAAAAATTTACTGTCATGGAAGCATGCTCATATGACTCTGAATTTAGCTTTCCAGAAAGCACAAAGCAAGCTGAATATATTACAATGACAGGATGTGTCCCTAAAACCTGAACACGATCAGTAGTTCCCAGTAAATGAGGTGTTGATGCTGGAGTAGCCTTGTTATAGGTTCAAGAAAAGCTCAAGATATTCAAGAGTAGAAATTTATAATGGATTTATTCTCCAAGACAAGACACCATTTGACCATAGTCCTGGGGAGAGTCTGAAGTAGATACCATCACTGTTCTATCAGCTTTTGAATCATTGTGACCAAAACACCTGACAAGAAAAACTTAAAGGAGGAAAATTTTATTTGGGACTCAGGTTTCAGATGTTTCAGTCTTTGCATGACTGACTCCATTGCTCTGGACCCAAGATGAGTCAGAACATCAGAAGGGAAGGGACTGGTGGAGGAAAGCTGTTCCCCTCTTGTGGCATCAAGGAGACAAAGATAGAGGAGATTGCAGGGTAGTGAGGAGAAAGGGAGAGAGAGTTAGGGGCTGCAGAGAAGATGCCCTTCCAGGGTACCCGTCCAGTGACCCACCTGCCTACAGTCACAACCCACCTGCCTGTAGTTACCACCCTAGTCCATCCAAATCAGGATGCACTGATTAGATTATGACTCCAACAATCCCATCACTTCATCTCCAAACATTCCTGCATGAACGTAAGCTTTAGGAGATACCTCATATCCAAACCATAACAGTCACTGAGAAAATATATAAATGGTGAAAAGTCCCAACACGTTGAAAAGATAGGTGCAGGGCTAGAATTGGCAAGAGATGATCCCACCATGTGACTGGGTTCCCTAACATCACGAAGAGTTCTGAAACAGCAAAGGCTGGGTGGTGGCACATAAGTCACAGGATGAAAGCACCCACAATGAATGAAATGGGTGCAGAGGCTGAAGTAGCAAATTGATGGCTTTAATTCTCAAGGGGATGTATAGTGATGACTGATAGTCCATGGAGTTCCTGGGTGCAAGATAGATGGAATGCTGAATACAGTGTTTTAGGCTTATTAAATTGAAAAGAAATAAAGAAAAAGCTGTCAAGGAAAAGATTGAAACCAGGTGCTCCAATGGAAAATTGCAAACTTTACCCATTTTCAGATTTAAACTCTTTCATAGAGGCCCAGGTCCTATTGATTCAAAGTCTTACTGGGTTCCCTTGACACAGGACTCTCTAAATCATCCCAAAAGGACAGGCAGCCATACAGTTATATGCTCTGGAAAATGCAGAAAAGCAGACTTTTCTTTTGCTGTTAGAGCCAGGATGAGTTGACACAGGGAGAAGAGGTCTAAGATGCCTCATTATGGGTCCATTTATATATATCAGTAGTTTCCAAACCATACAACTCATGAAGAATTCCAATATCCAAATTGCATCCCATACCAACTTAATCATCCGACTAGCATGGGGCGCAAGTATGGTGTTATGAAAGTTCTCCATTGCTGTTTCCTCAGTCTGAAAGTTCTCCATTGCTGTTTCCTCAGTCGTGAGAGCGTAATGGGATGGCTATGCTTAGCGGTTCATAGAACTTCAGATGTGCCCCTTCACCTATACAGCAGGAGTCATTATTAATTCAAATGATTTCTGCAGGCTTCCAGGGGTAAGAACTGGCCATAGAAGTCTAGCACCTGACTGAGGTGGTCAGGATAGGAGAATGGAACCCGGGAGTGTAAAAGTATGATAAAGCTGAGGAGGTTCAGGGTGCTGATTGATTGATTTGTACATGGAAAGCACATTCCCAGGACAGTGCTTCGTTATCTCTGTTGAACCAGCTAACCGTGGAAGTGACAGTCCATCTGGGGTCAACATGGACCCAGATGTCTGTCCGGGTCCAGCCGGGTTTGACCTGAGGGATGAGAAAAACCACAGGCTAGAGACCCGAAACGGTCTTTCTTTGTCCAAACTTTACTTCTCCTTTTTATAAATCCATACTTTACATCTTTACATCTCTCTTTCAGGGCAATGTTCATTTGTACTGCTTACGACAAAATGCCTAACATTAAGTAATCTCAAACAAGTCAAGGCAACGCTACAAGACTCCATTTCAGAACAAACATAGACAGCAATTTCTCACAAATTTCTCACAGTTCTGAGGGCTGGGAAGTTCAGGAGCAAAGCATGGGCAGGTTCGGCTGCTGACAAGAGCTCATCTTCCAAAGGAGCAGGGACACCACGTCCAGCAGCAAAGTATGAGAGCTCTCTCCCAAAGGAAGAGCTCTCCACTGCTGCCTGGAGCCTCTTTTTTAAAGGCCTTCACCCCACCCCCTCGAGGCCTCTCTACATTAGCTCGTTCATTGCCACACCTGGATTTTGGAGGTGCACGTTTGGTCAGTAGGCCTCTACGTGTACCCCTTGAAGGATCCAATGCAATACCAATGCGAAACGTCTGAAGCCCGTGTCGACACCCTATTTTTCAAGCTTAACAATATACAATCTAGCAGCCCTTCCCAAAGGAGTTTATGCAAACAGCAACAAGATCCAGGGCAGTTGATAAAGTAAAGATTAGACCCCAACAGATGTCAGAACATCAGAAAAACAAGGCTTGGTTAAAACACCCTGTATTTGCTTTCATTTCTTCTCAGTGATGCTATTTCCAGGTTTCACTCATATCTCCTGAAATTACTTTATATATAAATTGCCTTCAAAACATCTCTAGTCTCGGGCAGTGCATTCAGAGCTATGGGTAGAGAGGGAGAAGAGTGAGTGGTGGGGCAAATCAGACTAAGAAATATTCTTTCTCACCTCTTCATTCACCTTCATATTTCATTTTAAAAACTTAGATTTGACTATACATAGTCTCAGGCCTCAGTGGTCCTGGCATGAACATTCTATTACTAAAGAAAATTGATTTGTTTAAAAAAAAAATCCCATATAAAGAGAAAAACAGGTCTGACCTGGTACTTGGTTTAAGAGATTAAAGAGTTGCGTTTGATTTACATTTTTTTAACAATAAATATGATCAAGAGGAACAATTTCTTCTTAATCCCTGGTAACGTTTAATTTAAAAGTAATATTAGACTTCACAAGAAAATTGGGGGCTAAATCATATAAAGAGTTTTATTAAAGACTAAATAGAGGTATAAAAAGCAAACAACGAGAACAACAACAACAAACTGCAATTAAGTGAATCAGACATTCTCTCCAGTCCTGCCTCACTCCTGAAACTGCTGTGTCATCTTTTTGTATCAAGATTCAGAGAAATTGCTTGGATAGTTGAGCCCTGGTGACCTCTGTGTGCTTACGTGGATGTTACTCATTTCTATTTTCTTTCCTCAAGATCCTGTGATAGCAATCCCACTAGGATAGAAGGAATATCAAACCCATCTTTTGTTGTCCAAATTCACCAATTTTGAAAATCAAGGTCCTCCCTTCCTCTGGGGCACAGCTTGGTTCTCCATTCTCTCAGTGTGCTTTCTGGCAGACGCTGTCTGACCTGTTTCTATTGATTGACTTGGACAATGACTGACATTCAAAAACTGCATTTAAGAAGTGTAGTGCATTACATTTTCTCCTCATTAGTGAAAAAGTTTTGATATATATATATATATATATATATGTGTGTGTGTGTGTGTGTGTTAATATTGTTGTATTATTTTTCTGGCTTACATAAACAGGAGGAAAAAGAACCCTAAATTACATTAACTACCCTGTATTTCAGAATGGGAAATTGCTTGGCATGAGTTGTAAATTTCTCCCTTTCTGAGAATTCCCTGTATACTTTCTTTAGGATCTGAGTTTGGAAATTCAAACACATCAGGGACTAAATTATTTAGAAATTACCATGAATACCAGATTAGTGAGATTATCTAAAAATAACTGAGGTAATGTAATGCAGAAGGTAACTAATGACCTGTAAATGCAGGTTCCTCTACAATTCTCCCTTTGGGGAGCAGTTAAGGGTACTCAAATGGCTTCTATGGATGGTTCAAAGGAATTGATATTAGGAGATGACACGGTGATTTTGCCATTATGTCCTGACTTGAACGACATATAAACAAACCATTTTTCTAAACAAATATATTCATACATGCTTGAGAGATGCATCAAATACTGATCGGAGCCCAGAAATCTGTACTTCTAATCAGACTTCTCAAACTTAGTTGCAGAAATCATTTTACAGCATATATAGCATTATTTTTATTTTCACTTTTCTGCAGCCATCATTGCCATCTGCTATGCCATCATACACTGTAAGCAAATGTTAATCAGACATTCTCACTCTATTTGTACCTATATCAATAGGACTTTATATAGGTAATATAATAACTTAGCGAACAATACAGAGAATGGAGTATTTACTAGAAGATGCAATGCTGAATATCACAAGAAGAAAAAAAGTTAAAATCATCTTTTTCACTATATACCATCATTTGCTCTTAATTTTATACATGTGCAAAATGAAACATGGATTCCGTCAAGGGACCCACCCCAGGTAAAGCTCTGGAGGAACAGCAAAGATACAGGTCTTATCCCCTCTCTTGGTGAAGGCTCTTTGCTTTAGTGCACATAGACTTTCCTCAAAAGGCATTAGGAAACAAGCCACTGCCTTGATGCCCTTATGGAGACATAGCAGACAGACCAATCTGGACAAAGCAAGTAGTGGCCAGTGTTCTTTAAAAATGGGCCAGGCAGCCACATAACTACATGACAATAAGTAAGAAGTGAAAAATTACACACCAGTCATACGATTCTCTCAGCACCTTCTATTTTGACTGACAATTATATAGGGGGAAAAAGAATGAAAAGGGAAAAGAGCTCTTCTAGGAAATCATTTGATCATTCTTGCTAATCAGACTAGCTAGCCTGGTATTTTATAGTTGCAGACATTTATAATGGCTGTGCATCCACAGTGCATATGCTACTCACCCCTCCCCATCATTCATCCCATAGTGATCACTTTGGTCATCACAGTATCAGTGTTTCTGTTCAAGTAACCCTTATTTCCTTTAATAATGACCCCAAAGTACAAAAGGCATAGCACTGGCAATTTTGTTATAGTATATTATTATGATTTTTCTGTATTAATTGTGTTAATTTCTTACTGTGCCTAATTTATTAATTAAACTTTATCACAGATATGTCGACATAGAAAAAATAGAATATATAAGTCTTTTAAGGAAGAAAGAGAGTCTTGGTGCTTGTTTTTGGAGTCTCTGTGTGCTCCTCCTACCACTGTGCTCAGCAACAACTGAATTCCCCCCAACAGTGTTTTGTGTATATATATATATAATCTTTTAAATTGGGGTAAATGATAGTATATGCAAGGAGATTAGAAACATACAGTGTCTACTCAAGGCTGATATAGTTGAAAGCAAGAAAAAGAATGTTATGAATGATCCAACTGAAGAAACAGACACATAAAAATAAATAAATAAATAATAACATAACTTGTTACTTCTTCACTATTCTGTAAATCATTAATCTGGATTAATCTGCAAATAAAATTCTTTAATATGTGTCATAGAGCATGGATTAAAATAACAGTCCCTGTTGAATGATAACCAGTATTATATATGTTGAAATTATTTAATTAATTTACAGTCCTATCAGCATTCTAGTCTTCTGAGCTCCCACTAGAATTACCCATTGAGCTCCACTCACAGCAATGTAAACTTTTCCAGCTTGTACTGTCAAAGGTCTCAAAATTCCTCTCACAAATTCCAGAAAGCTTCAAAAGCTTCTTAACCACCAGATCAGGTTAGTCACAACTACAACCCCCCACTCCTGGTACCAATTTCTATTTTAATCAGCTTTTTTCACTGTGGTGACTAACAGACCAGATAAGAACAATTTTAAGGAGGAAAAGTTTATTTTGAGAGTTCAAGGTTTTAGAGGTCATAATCTATAGAAGGTTGGCTCCACTCTTTGGGGCTTGAGGTGAGGCTGAACATCATGGCAGAAGGTAGGGCTTCAGAGAGCAGAGACAGAGACTCCAAGACAGGTACAAAATATATACTCTAAAATCATGCCCTCAAGGACCCACCTCCTCCAGCCACACCCTATCAGCTTATAGTTATCAGTTTATCCACATCAAGGGATTAATTCACTGATTGGGTTAAGGCTCCTTTTAATCCAATAATTTCACCCAATCCTTTTTTGCATTATCACAAATGGGAGACACCTCACATTCAAACTATAACACAATTCTATTGATCTCTGCTCCAATTTCTATGATTTTTCACCCTATGGTTCTGTTGGGTTACTCATCATTTTCAATTTTGTTACAGTGATAATGATAGATCTTGTTTTAGACAATATGTAGTTGTTTTCCTTTCTTTTTCTTTATTCAATATGGTGGTGTCTCTCTTAACTGGTGTGTTTAGCCCATTTACATGCAAGTAATTACTGTTATCATTGTAATAGTATTTATAACCTTGCTAGGTATTTTCTATTTGTTTTATCACTTCATTATTTCTTCTTTTCTCTTTTTTGCTTCTATTTCTTTACTAATTACTTTTTAGAATTCTGTTTTATCACCAGTTCTGCATTTTTTAAAATTCTAAATCTTTGAAAAAAATGTTTTTAGTGGTTTAACTAGGCTTATTTTTATTTTTATTTTAAAAAGAGAGAGAGAGCAGGTGAGTGAAAGATAGTAAGAGAGAATCAATGTCATTTATTTTTTCATCTGATTTTTGTTGTTCCAACACTTAGTTGAGTGTGTGGCTCTAGGATTCTAATCCAGATCCTCATGCATGCCAGGAAAGCACTCTATAGTGATGTGGCTTCATCAATGTTTATAGCAGCTCAATTTACTACAGCTATATTATGGAACCAGCCCAGATGCCCCTCAATCAATGAATGGATACAAAAACTTTGGTATATATACTCAATGGAATACTACTCAGCCATTAGAGAAGATGATGTTATGGCTTTTGAAATCAAATGGATGGAGATGGAAAGAATTATGCTCAGTGAAGTATCCCAATCTCGGAGACTCAAGGGCCGAATGGTATCTCTCATCTGGAAGCTAGAATATATGGGGAAGCAATACATTAGACGGCTAAGCTAACAATAACTTCAAATTATATGATTCTCAACGAAATGGGGGAAGGCTCCCTAGGTTACTAGGAGATGTAGGGTAGAGGATGGGGAGGGGAGAGGGAGTAGGAAGAACTCCTAGGAGTCTGGAGAGTGGGAATATGGGGGAACCATCTCAGAAGCAGATGTCATTCCTCCACGAGATACCCATTTAATGCAGGAGTTCTGCTGGGGGAACAGCAACAAGGGAAATCCAAGCTGGGCATCCATGATTTGGCATTAGCCCTGGATAACTAAGTATATATACATTGACTATTGATGGTTTGATAATGTTTCCCCCTCAATTGTATCTCTATTTCCATCAAATAAAAAAAAAATTAAAAAAAAAGGAAAGCACTCTACCACTGAACCACTGCTCCACTCCTAGCTAGACTTATAATATACAACCTTAATTAGGTATAGTCTATCTTATAATATTGATATGGCATTTCATTTATAATATATATATCTTATAATAAAAACTCCTTTTTGTGCTGGAGCGCTGGCTCGGCAGTTACAGCGCTTGCCCGGCATGCAGAAGTACAAGGGTATAAACCCCAGCACCCATGTACTCAACTAAGTGTCAGAGCAACGAAAGCCACGTGAAAAACTCAATAAAAATTGATTCTGTCTCTCTCTCTCACTGTCCTTCTTTCTTAAAAAAAACACACTACCTTTTATCTTCAGTGTTATTGTTGTTATTGATTATATTTCCACATATTCTGAAAAGTCAAATGCATTTTGCTATTTTTGCTGGAAGAATTTTGTATCATTTATAGTAAATGCACATAAGAGAATAAGAACACAAATTTTGCATAATTTATGTTTTGTTCTTGCCTTTGTGTATGCACAAGTTTTTCCTCTTGTCCTTTTTTTTGTAATAATTTTATCATTATTTTTATTTGTCTGAAAATATCTTTGTATGTTATTCAGTTTTAAAGATAATTTCCCTGGGTGTAGAAATCGGGGTTGACAACACTTTTTTACTACAATTGAGAGACATCATTCCACTGTGCTCTCTTTGCCTGATTTCTCATGAAAACTAGCTGCAATTCTTAGTTTGTTATTTCCATGTAATGTGATTTTCCCTGTTTTATCTTTGACTTAAAACAATTTAAATTTCTCAATTGCACTTTTTCCTCTTTCCTTCCTGTCATTTTCCCTTCTCTCTTTCTTTTAAAATTTATCCTGCTTATCATTCTTTAAGCCTCTTCTTGCATATGTGACTTTGACTTAGTGAGTTTTTTCTTAATTTCTGAAAGCATTCACCATTGCATCTTCAAATATTTTTTCTGTGACATTGTACCCCTCTTCTCCTTCAAAGATCTCACACTGACATATATTGAACGATTTGATATTGCCCCACATCTCTTGAAATTTCTTTGTTTTTAGTTGTTTTATTTTCATTTTTTACTTTTTTGTTTTTGTTTCCATTCCTGTGATTTTTATTTATAATGAAGTTTATCAATAATTTCTTTTGCTCCTTTGAATCTACCATCAAAAGCATTTTTGGTATAATTTTTTCATTTGTAACATTTCCATTAAGTTCTATCCCAAAAATTCCATCAATTTGCTGAGGTTCACATCTGAATATGCATGATGACCACCTGCTTCATGTTCTATCATACTAATTATGATTATTTTAAATTCCTTCTACGGTCAATAATTGTTCATATGTGAGTTCGACTCTGTTGATTTCTCTGTCTCTTTACAGTGCATTTTATTTCTTTTCTTGCCTCTTTATTTATCACATTGTTTTTGTTGAAAGCTAGAGTATTATGTAAGTAGGTAGAAATAGAAATACTTAGCATTTATGTCTGGAAATGTGCACACCTCTTTTTTCATTTATTTAGTTGCCATTGCTGGGCATTTTAGTAAGGAGGTTGTGTCAATCTATTTAGAATTATGCTGCGTTTAATTTTGTTGATACTACTGTAAGCCTCAGTGCAACTCAGTCTCTGGATTCCTCTAGCATGAAATTGTGTTTCAGGAAGGGCAGGTTTGCCAGGTTTTTCTCTTTGCCCCTGTGGTTCAGAGGTCTGTCTCCATGTTCCTGAGCCCCTTCCAGCAATATTGTTTCTCCAGGCTTGCATCTCTGGGAAAAGGAGGGGAGGACTATGCTCTCATCTTATTCAGCCAACAGTCTTCTCCAGGTGTTGAAACCCTTTGCCCTTTCACAAGCAGCTTAAGTCTTTTCTTCTCCAGAGGTGATCATGTCTGGGTGGGACTTCGTGCCTTCCCTATAGTGGATGCTTTTTCCTTCCAGTCTTGTTGGGCAACAAAAGTTTTATTGAGACTCATCCTGCTGCCAGTACCACTCAGAAGCACCCAGAGAGATCTGTGCAAACTCTCTTTCTCTCTTAAAAAAAAAAAAAAAAGTGGGATGGGAATTCAGAAGTGAGAGATCAGGGAAATAATGGGTCACCCTTCTTAGTTTCAGGTCTTAAAGTGGTTTTACTCTTAACTCATTGCTAACACTTTTTGTTTATTTGTTTGTTTATTTGTTTATTAGTATCAGGGATTGAACCCAGGGGCACTTAACCACTATGCTACACCCCCAGCCCTTTCATTTTTTATTTTGAGACAAGGTCTATTTAAATTGCTCAGCTTTCAGAGCCTTGGGGCTAATAGGCATGTGACACCACACCAGGCACAAGGATTACTTTTTAAGAGGAAAGGCAACTTTCCATTTGGTTAAAATCTGAGAATTCACATAATTTTAACATATCAACAATTTATATTAATCTCACCAGGAACAGATATATTTTGGGAAAAATAGAACACTTAATAGTTTGCAAGTTATCCCATTCAATGTATTTGGCAATGTTTGGAGAATATGAGCAACACTCTGCTGTATTAAGATACACATTTCCCCTTTTCCGTTCTTCAAAATAAAGGTGATAGCTGAAGAATAAATTGGAAGGAAGTTCTGAGGATGATAGAACAAAAGGATTGTCATTTTCAGAAATGACACTTAAAAATACGACAAAACACCAGGCTGTCTTAGTAAATATAATCTTAGAAAGGGAAAAGAAAATATTGATGATGTCATTCAGCTGCAGAAATCATGGTGACATTTTCTAAAAATCCCAATAATGGTTATAGGATAGTAACGGTATGATAAATAACCTTGTTAGGCAGTTTTAAAATCCTATATCCAAGGATTGGAAAAACCCAAGTCAAGAAAAATATTATTATTCAAGTTTGTTAAAGGGCTTTAAATTTCTAAGTTCTAATCTTTGCTAAATAGTTTTAAAGTCCTCAGTCAAGAACGAGTTGTAATTCATCAAATAACACAGGTTTTTGGAAGAGAGAAGGAGATCAAGCAAGACAGCTATGTAGCTTTCTATTTCTGAGAGTAAAGAGCCAGTTATCAGAAATTCTGTACTAGTAAAATCTTCCTTTTACTCTTAGTCAATACAGAAGAAAGAAAGCATTTTTCTGCAAAGGTCTATGTTTCTGTCAGAAAAATCCACATCCTGGCACGTGAGTACTTTTCAAAGCTAACTATTCATAAAATGTTGACATATCATTACCGTAACTGTCAAGAGACATGGATACTGGTATGATCACATGAAATTCTATTCTTGAGGAATCATGAGACAACTCTGAGAAATTTCAGAATACCAGTGTTCTAAACAAGGACATGGTCAGATGGATCTAAATGTATGGCAATATGATTAAACAATAAGAAATTCTGAAACACAGAGTCAAGAGTTATTCGGAAAGAATCATAAGTCATTAGAGTCCTACTAATTATATATGTCAAACCTGGTAGAGCATATAGCTTTACAGATCATCATGTATGGCAGCATTCATTTAAAGTGAAGTATCCCAATCTCAGAGACTCAAGGGCCAAATGGTTTCTCTCATCTGTGGAAGCTAGAATACATCGGGAAGCAGTACGTTAGATGGCTAAGCTAACAATAACTTCAAATTGTATGATTCTTTTCGCAACAGGGAGACGACTCTCTAGGATACTTGGAGGCGTAGGCTGGGGGACAGGGTAGGGAGAGGGCTTAGGAAAATCACCTAGGAGACTGGAGGAACCGAATATAGGGGAATCATCTCAGAAGTTGATGTCTGACCTCCAGGAGATATCCATTTAACTCAGTGGTTCTTCTGGGGGAAACAGCAACATGGGGAACCCAAGCTGGGCGTCCATGACATGGCATTAGCCCTAGATAACTAAGTATATATTCATTTGTTCTGGAATATTTGAAAATGTTTCCCCCCTCAATTGTAACTCCATATCATCTAATAAATAATAAACAACAACAACAACAACAAAATATCAGAATATCAGAATAGGTTCATGTATATCACTGTAGAGATATGTAAAGGCTTTTATACCCTTGGAATATGAAGTTTCACACAATTTATTTATGCCATATTAATGTGAAAAATTTAACTTTTGTTACTGAATACTCTCAGAATTTGAGAAAGAACATAAATTACAGTAACATTTTTTCTGTTATTCTCCAATTAGTGATTATAAATATGTATTAACAAGAAATTTTCTTGAATATCTTTAAAATGTTTTAAGTAATTTTATCAAATCTGAAAAAATAGGATTGTAATTTTTTTCCAAAATAGAAATTTTTCTCTTATTTTTTGAGGTTTTTCTGGAATCAAGATTAATTGGAGCCATCCTGTATTCAGTATTGTGACAGGGAAGTTACTGGGGTTCTACATAAGATGTATTTTTTTTCTCAATAATATACAGCTAGTTTAGTTTCAATATATCCCAAATAGGAAAAACCTCCAGTTGAAACTTATGTAGGCTCCGGAAAAACAGGATATCATCATTCTGTGTAGAGGGTAGAGATTCCGATCAGCAACCTTCTGAATCCCTTACTCAATATCATTCTGCCTTTCCTTTCAGACTACTGCTTTTTTTTTTTTCATATCTACCATCTTTTCTTCCATGAAAAAAATTAGGCACAAATAACCCAAGGTGTCTTCTGTATCATTGTTTCTTCAATTCACATGGAGACAAACGAGAAAGTCGTCTCTCAAATTATTCTGCACACCCTGTGGTTCACATGAGGAACCCTGGTTGAGACAGCCCATTGGAAAAATAATCATGGTCTGCATATTGGACCATTTGATCTCCCTTGATTCCCATGGATGATGTGAATTTTGAAGTTAAATCTCCTTTTATGATATTCTTGGGTATCACCATATCAGATAATGGAGAATGTCCAGTATTAGGTAGTAGGGAAGAGATTCAACAGCATCATTTTCTGTAGCTGATTAATATTACTGCAGGTTAAGTATTTTTCCCATAAAATAGTATTTGGTTAATCTTTAGGATTTGAAACTAAATCCAAAATATAAAACCAAAGTAAAATGAACAGATTCGCTTGCCTGAAAAAACATTTTATTTTCCCTTTAGTTTTGAGAGACACTTTTCCTTGGTAAAGAAATCGGGGTGAACTGTATTTTCCTCCCAATAAAGATGTTTCTACATTATTTTCTGGTCTGCATAGTTAGAAGAAAGAAATTTTCTGTTATTCTTGCGTCTTTTGCACACACTATGTCTTTTTACTCATGCTGATTTAAAATTTTTATTTTCTCTTCTGTGATTTTTTTGTTTTTGATGTTGGGGATCAAACATAGGACGTTACACCCCAAGCACACATTCTACCAGTATGCTATGCTTGTAATCATGTTTTTTATTTTTGTTCTCTCTCTCTCTCCTCTCCCACTCTCTCTCCTATCCTGCTATCTCCATTGGAACAAATTCTGTTTGTCTTTTCTTCTTCATTGCCTTATATGCTGTCAATCTCAACAGAATATTTTTCCTTTTTCATTTTATAATTGTTTTTTCCAGAAGTTCCATTTGCAACAGTTTGCATCTTCCATTTTTCTTCTCATCATTGTCATTCTTACATGATGAACGTTTCCTTTTTTGTTCTAGTCTGCTCCATGGATTGATCATCACTGACAATTCCAGGTAAATTGAATTGACTAATTTTTCTTCACTTTACAGGTTACATTTTCCTACTTCTTTGCTATTTTAAAAATAGAGGGGGGGAGAGAGAGTGAGAGAAAAAGAGAATCAATTTTATTTGTTTTTTACCTGTTTTTTGCATTTCTGACGCTGAGTTGTGTATGTGGTGCTGGGGTTCCAACCCTGGTTCTTGCACATGCCAGCAAGCACTCTACCCCTGAGCCGCTGCTCCAGAGCCTGCTGAGTGATTTTTGATTGGATGCTAGGCATGTTCAATTTCACTCTTTTGGGTGTTGGATTTTATTATCTGATATTCCTTTTTAAATAATTAGATTTTTATTTCAGCGCGTTGTTACATTATTGTGAATTAGTTTAATCATTTCAAAGCTTGATTTTAAACATCATTAAGGTGTATTCAGAGACGTCTTTACCCAAAATAACAAAGCATCACCATTGAAACTCTTGTGAGAATCCTACCTGAAGCCCCACATCTCATAATCTTTCACTTTGGTTGGAAAAACACAAGCTTCTCACAGTCCTGCTGTTTAGCCTTCCCCTTTTGGTGGTGGTTCTTTTCTTAGCTTTGAGTTGGGCAGTTTTTCTTCCTTCTTCCTTCCTTCCTTCCTTCCTTCCTTCCTTCCTTCCTTCCTTCCTTCCTCCTTCCTTCCTTCTTTTTGTATTGGGGATTGAACCCAGGGACGCTTAACCACTGAGACATATCTCCAGACCTTTTCACTTTTTATTTTACAAACAGGGTCTTGGACTGGAGCAGTGGCTCAGCGGTTTAGGCGCTTGCCTGGCAAGCTTGAGGACCTGGGTTCAAACCCCAGCACCACATACACAACTAAGTGTTGGAGCAACTAAGGCCATGTGAAAAACTAAATAAAGTTGTTTCTCTCTTTCTCTGTCTCTCACTGTCCCTCTCTCTTAAATTGCAATATCCAGATTATATGTATATTTTATACACATTTTATATTATTTTGTTAAAATCTTGTAAGGTTGCTCAAAATAAAAAATAAAAAAAAAAAAGACAGGTTCTTACTAAGTTGCTTAGGGCTTTGCTAATTTGCTGAGGCTGGCTTTGAACTTGACATCCTCCTGCCTCAACTTCCACAGACACTGGGATTGTAGGCATGCACCCACACACCCAAATAGTAGATTTTCTTATAGATGTGTATAGATCAATACTCCGCAAGGATTCTCAGATTCTCTGTAGGTCAAAGGTTTGTCTCTGTGCCACTTCTTCCTCACCAGTACTTTATCTTTATCTGTTCTTCAAAGTAAGTGAGGCTCTTGGCTCAGTCTGCAGTTGATGGGTTCTCTCAGCTCATTCTTCTGCTATTTCCCTATTTCATTTGTACTTAGGGATGTTTTTAGTTACCTATGCCCTGCAGAGTAAATTGATGAAGTTGTTGGGTTGGTCTTTTTCCACCCTTTCTCAAGAATTATCATCCTGTACCGCCAGCTGTCCAATATTTAAATTTCTTGTTTCAAAGTCTCTGTCTGCTGGGTACAGTGGCTAATGAGTCTGAGGCAGGAGAATCACAAGCTCAAAGCCAAACTTACCAACTTAGGCCCTCAGAAACTACATGACACATGAAACCTTGTTGTGAAATATTTTTTATTTATAAAAAATAAAAAGAGTTGGATATGTGGCTCAGTGGTTAAGCACCCCTGGACTCAAAAACAAAACCCAAATGTTATTGAACTCATTTCAGAAATGAAGTGCAATAGCAGAAAAAACTAAGTTATAGTATTAAAAATCAAAAACGGACTCTAAAAGTGGAAATTAATTGAAAAATGGACAGAAAGCAATATCCTCATAAGGTGCAAATGTTCTTTAAGTTAATACAAAGAAATTTCAGAATTATACAAGGTAATTGGTTTATTTCTGCCTTGTTTAGGCTTGGACAAATTATAAACTATATTGAAGATAATAGAAGCTAGGATTCTTACTATTGGAGAATAAATTTGTAAATATGAAGAAGAGAAAGACTAAAATCTACCCTGTTGTATTAGAGTAAAATTTGTAGGTGTTGTGATAAACCTACTGTTTTAAATACAGAACTAGAAATAGACACAGGTATGCCCACATGTTCTTTCTCTTGGCTGAAAAAGCAATGCCATTTTGACATCTGGACAAAGACCCAGTGTACATCTTTATTTTTAAACATGATTCTCCACTAAAAGGAAACAGATTTCCTTGGAATAATAAGTGATTTCAGGACTAATATAAGAAAAGTACAAGATGTTCCTAAAACATCAAATGGAGACAGAAAATCCAGAAGTGCTCAAGGAATGGAGCCTGGTCTAAAGTATACAAGTGACAGCCTGATGGGGCTCCTATGGGTCCAATCACAATTTGATCTTTAAAACCAATATAGATAATGATGGATTACAGAGAGTGGTGTGCTTGTAAACTGGATCTCTATAAAGAATAAAACAATGTATTGGCAGCATTTGCTGATTTCTGCAGTGTAAATATTCCCATTACGAATGATTTCAAGCTACCAACTCTAGGCCACTGATTTGGAAAGAGATGCTTAAAAATGGTCCTCATGAGTAACTGAGCTGGCCACAGCACATTATTACTTATATCCATAAAATGAAGTGAGGTTATATAAATTTATACAGATTTCCAATAAATGATTAAAGCACTTAATAGAAGAAAAGGAAAATCTCTTGTGTACAGTAAAGTATGCATTAATATACAAGAAATAAAGTAGAAAACACTAGATGCCAACACTAGTAAGTGAGGGTTTCACGAAAGGCTCTACATGATCTGAAAGAATCACCCTAGAAATTACTTCTTAGTTATGAGATAAAAATGTGACTGCATAGCCAAGTGACAATGTTAAGAGTTCCAGTGCTGGCTCACCTGACATTCTGTGTCTCCTTGCAGAATCCCTGAGGAAGCCCATTGTCTATTCTCTGCCACACATGCTGTGAGTCATTAAAGGTTCTCCGGAGGCACAGAACTCATAGGATCTGTTTAAATAAAGAAATGTGTTTTGAGGAAATAGTTCATGCAGTTGTGGGAATGGCAAATGCAAAATACGTAGGGCAGGCTGGACGCTCAGGCAGTGTTTCTACGACTCCGCATTGAGGCTGAATCCTTCCTCCCTGTGAAACCGTAGGTTTGCTCCTAGGCTTCCACCTGTATTATTGAGAGTAATCACCTTGACTTAAAGTCAAGTAATTCTAGATATTGATCACACCTACAAAGAACCTCTGGAGCAAATCCAGATTAGTATTTGACTCAACAACTGTTCCCTTATAATCTGGCCACTTGGTTACATAAAACGTTGCCATCACATCAGCCCAACCTCATAATCTAAATGTAATCAGGAAAACCCCTGGACAGATGCAAAGGGGGGTGGGTATTTATGAGCTAACAGGTCTATATACTTCAGAAATGTTGAATGACAAAAAAAAATAAGGTTAACAAAACTAATTGAAATTAAAGTAATGCCAAGCAAACATGGAAATTATGTATAATGTGGAATCCGGCACCTTCTGTAGTTCGGGATGGAGACTATTATTGGGAGAATTAATGAAATTAGATTCTGGAGTGTGGATTAAGTCATTTTGTAATTTTGACTGCTTTCCTGTGATTACATAAGAGAAAGTTCTCATTCTTAGGAAATACACACTGGTGAATTGGAGCTAGAATATGCAATACCTCCATCTCCCCAGTATAGGCAGAATAATGGCCCCTGGATGATGTCTGAATGGTAAAAAGTGCAAACATGCTTCCTTATATGACAGGAGAGACTTTGCAGATGTGATTAAAAATGCTGAAATGAGGAGGTCAGCCCAGGTAGTCACAGTGGGCCCAGTGTAATCGAAAGGCTTTGAAAGTTGAATGAGAAAGGAAGAGGAAGGTCAAGCTGATGGAAGTGCTGGCGTTGAGGACTGAATAGGCTACAAGCCCAGGTACTCAGGGCACCTCCAGACACTGCAGGATCAGGGATCCTCTAGAAGCTGGAAAAGGCAAGAAACAATTTCTCCCGGAACCTTCTAAAAGACCTGCCACCCTATTCATGTGAACCCTAGAAATCCCGTTTTGGACTTGTAAGTCTCCAAATTATAAGATACTAAATTTTTGTTGTTTTAAGTCACTAAATTTATGATATTACAGAAGGTATAATGAATATACTCTCAAATGATTCTGATACAATTAATGAGTTTTTAATTCTCTGTAACAAAAGAGAATATGATAAACCAAACATTAAATAGCAGATTTTGGTTAAGAGTTGCTAGGAGTTCCTTGTACAACTCTTACAATTTTTATTTAAATTTTAGAATGACATGGAGAATTATTTGCAGTTAGATTCACAGGATATACAGAATTTGCTTCAAATAAGCCAGGGAGTGAGAACCACCGTGCTGACAGAGCTGTCATTTTAGCTGTGGATTAATGGTTATTAACAATGGGTAAAATGTAAAGGAGTTTTGAGTAGACTAATTTGCCTGCTTTTCCACAGGATTCGTATTTTCTTTGTTTAGAGAGAGGGAGAGAGAGAGAAAATCAGTTTTATTTATTTTTCCATCTGGCCTTTGTTTCTCTAACACTTGCTTGTGTATGTGGTGCTGGGGTTCTACCCCGGGTCCTTGTGCATGCCAAGCAAGCATTCCAACACTGAGCCATAGTGCCAGGAAGAATTTGAATTATTATTATTATTTTTAAAAGAGAGACAGGGAGAGAGTGAGTACGACAGAAAGGAAGAATCAATGTTTATTTTTCATCTGGTTCTGGTTTCTCTGACGTTCAGTTGTGTACATGGTACTGGGTTCAAGCTCAGGCCTTCGCACTTGCCAGGCAAACACTCCAATCACTGAGCCATTGCTCCAGCCCTGCCGGGATTTGAATTCTTAAAAATTAAAATATAGAATTATTTTCTCTAAAAATCTGCGGAGGGGAGAAAGATGAACTACTAATATTTTTGGTAGCAATCAGTCTTTTGGGGGAGTTAATGACCTCAATTGAAAGAACAAAAGTTGTCCTCAGTTGTAACAGTTCAGTCGTATCAGTTTAGTGTATTTCATTTACTTCAACAGATAAAGCAGGAAATAGGAGGCTTTTCTCTGAGTATGTCAGCCAGCAGATATTAACCTTTCTCTACGGTCAATGCGACCCTGCAGTTTCTGCAGCACATATGCTTTTTATTTGTTTTTATAATTGCAGGCACAACCAAAAGTGTTTAAAATACTCCACTGATGACAACTAATCCCATCATTATGTAAAACTATAATGCACTAGTAAAAAAAAAGATATATATATATGTATATAATACTGCATTGAAAATAGCAATATTTGAAGAAACCGGATGTCACACTTAAAATATGACCCTGGGATAAACATCACATGCTGCTGGCCTTATTATAAAGTGAGTGAATGCTGATTTGTCTCTTTGGGACTGCAAAACAAAAGACACTTGCTGTTCCTGGAGTCTTCTAGTTAGTAGATAGTTTGAGGGGATCACTGGGAAGGCACAAATAGATACATTTGGATTACCACTTTCCTTCCTCACCGGCACCATTTTTGTTTTAGGAGAGAGTGAGACCGAGAGAATCAATTTTATTTATGTTTTCATCTGGCCTTTATTTCTCAGACACTTCATTTTGCATTTGGTGCTGGGGTTTGAACCCTGGTCCTCAGGCTTGTGAAGCAGGCACTCTAACTGCTGAGCCACTGCTCTGCCCCCACCTGAACCATGTTTCAAGTCAATATAATCAAAGGGTTATGAATATATTTTTAACAATTTAAAGAAACAAGACAAGTAAAATAGTTCTGATAAATAACAGAACTTTCTGCCCTTCCTCTAGGAGACAAATGTGCATTTCTTGGCCAGATCCAATGAATTTAAATTTTCCATTAGCATATAATAGGTTTAGACTACAAATCCCTTTGAGCGTGGGAATCAGTGAGGGGGAAAAAAAATAAAACATTCTGTAAGCTATTGCTCAAAGAAGCTCAAACTGTTATTTTAGAATGGGCTGTGCCTGTAAAGAGAAAGATAGCAAGTTTTATGTGCATCAATTATTTTTTCTTTTAAAGAGCAAGATTTAAAAAAAAAAAAGCCATTGCATCTCTGAGAGATTCAATGACCATGTTTGATGACAAGCCAGATGGCAGCGTTCTCCAGCCGCAGTGCCAGGAAGCATGACAGGAGCTGCAATTTACCTTCCGCGGCGAGGCTAGCGCGGAAGCACCGCAGCTGCGGGCGCGGGCTGCTGCCGCTAGGTGCGAGCGCAGTTGGTTCTCTCCCAATTTGGAGGCAGCAGGTAAGAGGCTGAATCAGTACCCAGCAATTATGGAATTGGCATGCGCTGCATTGTTTACTCTCAGTAATATTCCTACTGGACTTTATTAAAACACCATCTGTTGTCAGGGCAGACAAAGAATCCAAACAGAAATAGCATAGCAAGACGCAGAGAGGAGGAGAAAAGGAGAGCGTGCGTTCAGTGTGCGGGTCCGGATGCAGGATCTGGTTGCATTTCTAAGGGACCACGTTTGATCCCGGGGGTTATCTTTTAAAATGATATCCCCCGTTCTCCCAGATTTTTGTTTATTGGTTTCCACTGCCAGCTAGGCCAAAACAATTTGTGGTCCAAATAAAGTTGGCTGTGTGTGTGATTCAGGCAGGAATTGAAGGCAGAGAGTGTATGCGTGGGGGTGGAACCCAATCACATTAGCATTGCTACAAATTAAAACTAAAATCATGGAAAGTTAAGTTGTCCCACCGAATGATGCTCAGAGTAAACTTCTGAGTTACTGCTTGGAATAGAGGCTGGGTAATAAAGGATTGGTGCCAATAGTAATACCTCTGGGGCACAAGGAAAAGTGACTTTTTTTACAATCAGCTGTTTTCTCTCACTCTTTCTAATCCTGCAGATGGGGATCAGATATTTCTAATACACAGCTGGTCTCTACAAATGGCCAAGTGTGATTTTTCATACCCCGGCATACAATTCCAGGTGAAATTAATTAGTCAGAATTCTTCATCAGATAATATACTAATAAAATGGGATGCAAGTAATTAAATATGCAAATAGCAGAACGGCAGCATTAAAACTCTGATCTGTCCTTTTAGTTCTACAAAAAGACATCTGTCTGTTAAGAACTGTAATGCAAACAAAAAAATAAAAGCAAATCTAACCTTACAACAAAGGTGTAAACGAGTCCTGATGGAAAGCTGCAGAAAAAATCAGTTTAGAACAAGCACTGAATACAGTCTGGGTAAAAGAACTGGTATATATATATATATATATATATATATATATATATATATATACATACATACATACATATACACACACACGCATACATACAGATACACATACACATATATATACTCACTCAAATATATACATTGAATAAATAAATTAGGAGCATGTGGGGAAGGCCAAAGCCGAAGCTCATGCAGGGTATGACATCACTACTTGCTTTGCCTGACACTCATACCCCTGTTATTCTTGCCAGGATATGAGCAGTCAGTTTAATTTACAGAAATGCCACTTGTCACTTTGCAAGCTGTACCAATATTTACAGAGAATTCAACGAATGAATGAAAAGAAACAGCTGCACCTCCTTCCACCTCATTGCCCATCTCATTGCTAACTCTCCTCTTCTCCGCTGTCTTCTTGATAGTCATTTTGTTGAGCAATGGATTGGGTTGGCAGCCTTCAATACATGGATGTCTGTTTGTTAGACCCATCACAATCCTGTTAATGGATTTTCCCTTTCCTAAGTGTTTTACATGGGATACCATGACAGACGATTCTGCACGTGTGTATTAAATAGGCTTTAAGGTGTATGGATATCTCAGTAATGTATTTTCCCCCTAATACTTCATTTAAGCTGGTTTAATGCCTGACCTCAATACAGTGATGTCACACTAATGAATACTATCTTGCTGTTTGATCATGTATATGTGTCATAATATCAGTCACAGTAAAAATGTTTAAAAAGTAGAAGTGCACATAGCTCTTTCCTTCAGGGAGCTTAAAATTTAGTGAGGAAGATAGAATGTGTGCTGAAGCAATAGCAAATAGTACTAAATTACATATGATGAACATTAGCATAGGCAACCAACTAACAGAAGTGCAGGAAACCAGAGGAAAAAAACAATCCAGGAAGGCTTCACAAAGGAGATTCTGGCTCACCTCTCTTGCGATGGCAAAGAGGAAAGAACAATATGTGCCGAGTGTGGAAAATGGAGAAGAAGGCTTTGCAGAGATGCAGAAGCAGAAAGCACGGGGTGGAGTAGCCTTTGTGAAACGTCAAATTGGGTTCATGGCTCGAAGCATCCGAGGCAACCACGATTTAATGAGAAATGCTTTTCAAGAAGCCTTCCAGAAACCACGGTGCACATTTTCATGTAGGAGAGAGTAATAGATTCTTTTTGAAAATAGTTTTAGGCACAATCCACGTGTGATACACCACATTGCATGCAAGACATGCTATGTGAACACTTGAAGACCAAGGGTTGCCATAAAAGAGTAGACTGGCGAATTGATTATAACAGAAAAATGTGCATCATAATAACATGTGGCAGAATCTATATGTCTTTATTTTAAATTAGCCTCTGCTATATGGGAGGGTTTTGCTTAGATTCTGCTAGCTATTGGAGGGAAACAAATGCAGATGCTTATTGGAAGGCTAGCTTAACCTGAGTTGGAACGACAGAGCTCTGGCCCCAGGGCAGCTGACTGGCAGATGTTGAGTGAGCTTCAGCCATGCTTGCACAGAAGGAGTCTGTGGTCAAAGAAAAAATGAAATAACTGTTTCTGTGTTAGATTTCTGTATAGAAATAAACCATACATGGAATTTTAAAAAATTGCCAGATCTGAGGCCAGAAATAAATGCAATAGGTTAAGAGATGGGGTATGAGCTGGGTGCATGAGGATGAGGACCAAAACCACAAAAATTACTAAAGGTGACCTAAGCCCTGACTTTCTATGGTGCAGTGCAGAAGCTTGGACACAGGTTTTCCAGGAAGGCAGAAAAGAAGGGAGACGACTATGCTGTCATTTTACCCCTTAGCATACATTTTAATAAAAGGTTTGCATTTCATCTCAATAGAACTTGTTCCTACCTAAAATAAAAACATGACTACGTGTTAACGATACCACTTTTAACTTCATCATCAGGAAAAAAGACATATAGATAATTGTTGACACAGAATAATTGGGGAATTTGGAAGATAATTTGGGAAGGTAAGTATTACAAATAATCCTTTTTCTGCAGGGCAATATCTAACATAATCTGCCGTCATCTCCACTTCTGCTCACGTTTCTAACTCTTCTTCGCTGGAGAACACTGTGGGAATGAGCTTCTACTTTGTGCTTGGAGAAGAGCAAGAAACGTCACTTGTCCTTTGCCACATAGTTCTTCCTCAAATCCACTCTGAAGTTGGTGTCTTCGCACACGGACCGCTGGACATGGTCATTAATTCAAGACACAGGTTCCTCCTCTTGCTCAGTGGAAGGATTGAGTTGGAAAACTTCAGAATCTAAAGGGAACACTGGAGTAAAGTTCATTTATTAAAATGTCCTCTGCTTTATGGAAATCTGCTGTGCAAACGATCCAGAACATTCACTCCAAGATATTTCCACCAGTGTGATCAGTTCCTTCCTTAAGCGCTCAGATGTGTGCACACACCTGCTGCCCTGAGACGTTTAGCTTTTTGTCAAAAGCAAAACAGAACCCAGAAGGCAGCAAAGTTGTTCCTGGTCCCCATCTGAACTGTCGAGGAGACCAGTCAGCTTGCAGAGGGCACCATAGGCTGCTGGCACCCCCATTTCCTGTCACTGTAGGTTTGGTAGGCTCCCTGCAGGGAGAAGTTCTAGAAATACGACAGTAATATCCTCTGGATTTTGCTAATACCACAGAGAAGAAAGTTGAGGCAGTCTCTAGGACAGCTCCTCATGCCCCTTTGTAACTTGGACTGTCAACAGGGCCTCCTCTCCCTGTAAGGCAGAGACAGGAAGTGAACCTGACCTTGGCATCATTATAAATATTGACAGGAAGAATACCACAGAAGGCTTCCCATAAGTATCATTACATGTCATTTCAGAGGCCTCGAGTCCCCAGATCCAGAATTTTCTTTCCTTTGCTTCCCCACCACAAATTGTAGCCATAAGTATGTAGGGCAGGAACCTCCATGCTTTCCTAGTATGGGGACACTGGATTGAAACCTCCAGTGTGGATGTGTTGATTCATGGTAAAGTCTTACACTTAAACACAGAAATCAAGATTCTCAGGGAGCAGACAAAGCCATCATCAAAGGAGAGTTTCCAAGCCAGGTGTGGTGGTGAACACCTGTAATCCCAGTGGCTTGGGA